>VWPU01000005.1:0-99238 GCA_013398955.1 Callaeas wilsoni | reverse complement strand
CGCGGCCGGGCCGGGCGGGGCTCGGGCGGTTCGCGGCGCTCGGCCCGTGGCGCAGTGCCGGGCCGGGCAGCGGGTCCTCGCCGGGGGGCGGGTGAGTGAGCTGACTGAGTGAGGCGGGGCGGGGGCGCCGCGCGGGTTCGCTGAGGGGCCGGTGGGGACGAGCCTCCCTCAGGTGCCTCGGCGGTGGCCCCATTTCCTCTTCGCGCTGCGCCGGGCCCCACCGCGGGGGAGGCGGGAGGTTGCGGCCACGGAGTGGCCGGGGGCGGCGAGCGCTGAGGGGGGCGAGGTATGTGCGGGGAAGGCAGCGCTGCCCGGGGTTGTGGCACCCGAGGGCGGTCGGGTTCGGCCGCTGCCTTCCCCCGCTCCGGGTTCTCTCCTGGGCTGCGGGTGCCCTGTTTGTTCTGCGGCGGCTTCAGCTGCAGAGCAGGTGGGGAAAGCAGGGCGGAAGGCTGCGGGTGAGCAGCCGAGAGCTGGGCGTGTGGCAGCTAAAGCATCGCCCCTGCGGCCCGACCGGGAGAAAGGTGTATATCAGCCAAGTGGTTTATTTGTGTTGGTGAAGGTGCTTAAAATAGCTGTAATACTGAAACGCTTCCGAATGTAAAAGTTGCAACGTGTGCTAGTGTAGCCCTTAAGCAAGTCTTGTTCTCATTTTCCTTGTAGTTCATCTGGAGCTGGACGAGAGAAGAGGAATGGATATGGGTAACCAACACCCATCCATAAAACGGTTACATGAAATACAGAAAGAAGTCAAAGAGATTGAACAGCAAGTGGCTGTCTTCAGTGGTCTGTCTACCGACCGAGATTACAAGAAATTGGAAAGGAGCCTTACTAAACAGCTTTTTGAAATAGATTCTGTAGACACCGAAGGGAAGGGAGATATTCAGCAAGCCAGAAAGCGAGCTGCCCAGGAAACTGAGAGGCTGCTGAAGGAACTGGAACAAAATGCAAACCATCCACGCAGACTGGAAATAGAGGCTTTATTCAAGGAGGCACAGTCACTTGTGGAACGCGAGATCACACCTTTTTACAAAGGAGGAAATTGTATAAGTGATGAATTTGAAGAAGGAATTCAGGACATTGTATTGAGGCTTACCCAGGTGAAAACTGGAGGGAAAGTTTCTCTACGCAAAGCGAGATACCGCACTCTGACAAAGGTATGTGCTGTTCAGGAGATCATAGAGAGCGGTGTAAAGCAACAGCTGTCCCTGCCACTCTCTAATGATGCACATCCTTCTGTCTCCAAAATTAACTCTGTAATGTGTGATGTGAACAAAGCCAGAGGAACTCTTATTGCACTTCTAATGGGAGTGAGTAGTAATGACACCTGCAGGCATCTGTCCTGTGTGCTCACAGGCCTCATTGCTGATTTGGATGCTTTAGATGTCTGCGGTCGCACGGAAATAAGAAATTACAGAAAGGAAGTAGTAGAAGAGATCAATAAATTGCAGAAATACCTGGACTTGGATGAAGAAGCAAACTCTACTCACGCTTACGATTTGGCACAAAATCAGTCCATTCTAAAAATAGAAGAGATCCGTAAGAAGATGAAGGAAGTTAATGCTTTACTTTTAAAAACAGAACAAAAACAAGATTTGTATCTGGGATCCAAAGCAGAATTGCAGGGACTAATTGCCCACCTAGATGAAGTGAGTCCAGGAAAAAATCCCTGTATTAGGGAGGCCAGGAGAAGAGCAGTAATTGAAGTTCAGACTCTTATAACATATATTGATTTGAAGGAAGCGCTGGAAAAAAGACAAATGTATCCAGAGCAAACTGCTGCCGAACATCAGTCTCATAAAGCAGTTTGGACTGTTCTTGGAAACTTGTCTCAAATTCAGCAAGAGGTGATTTCATTTGATGGAAACAGAACAGATAAAAATTACATGAGACTGGAAGAACTTCTTACAAAACAGCTTCTAGCCCTGGATGCCGTTGATCCGCAAGGTGACGAGCGGTGTAAGGCTGCCAGGAAGCAGGCAGTAAAGCTTGCACAGAATATTCTTTACTATCTGGACATGAAAACAGATGAATGGGAATACTGAAGCAGCCATGGCCTGACACAGAACATTTTTCCCTTTGGCACTTTATGAAGATCATCGGCAGCACATAATAAAGAGTTCTGTGCTTGCTGAAATCGTGGAGATTGCATAAGCAGTTGACTTGGCTATATGTCTGCTGTCCCACACAGTCACCCACTTGCCATGGCAACTGTCAGTACACCATCAGCAATTCTGGTCACTGCTATAAGCAAAGAAGTGCAATTCTCTGAAGGAATAGCTTAATACTTGATCAAATTGCTTCTTTTTTTTTTCTTTTTCCTTTTTTCTTCCTTGTTTTTGTTTCAATAGCCTTGTGCAGTGTTCAGTGAATGCGGGTTTTTCAAAGACACAGAAACTTCCTTATGGTACAGATATTTAAGGAGACTGGACATGAAAATTAGTATTCAGGCATGAGGCTCCATCCTTCCACTTCACAGCAGTCTGGACTCTTAGTACTCTTAATGTGCTGTTATGACATAAAGTACTAAGGGCAAAAAGCCTGCTGGCTTTTGTATTGCACTTGATTTATTCCATCCATCATACCGTCTAGATTTCTCAGTTAATGGAGCTATAATGCCAGCTGCAAATTAGCATTTACATAGGCAAAGCCAATTATGTCAATTTTTGTAGTACCTGAGCCCTTTGATTTGCAAAACCAGGTCTTTTGTTGGTGGAAATTCTTTCAAGTTATTGCTTTAAGAGACTTGGAGAGGAAAATCTGTATGTTTATACCGAACAGATAAAGGGGATTTCGAGGATTTCAAACTGCCATCCATAAACCCTTGAAAACTGCTCTGAACTTTATTTAGTGGCTGCTTGGGCGTCTTTTTAAGCTCTGCTGTTGCATCTGATTTTCACATTTGGCGAAGACAGAAACAGAGTTCACTTTGAAGTGAAATGTGCATTTTGGAATTATTTTTGCAAAATTAGATAGCCAGCTATAAAGATGTCCCTAATGATGTAAATGTGTGCTACATGGTCAGGTGTGGCTTCAAGCATGTCTTGCAAAGACTTGTGGCAAATGTCTCTCTTTGCAAATCATTCACTTGACTGTTTTAGTAGTTTCATAAATAAGCTTGTTTGTACAGCTATATGCACCTACCTTTTTATTTGTGGCTGCTAGTGCCAATCACATTTCTACTACAGCATGTTTTTGGCATTTTTAGAGAGCATGGCATTAAAATGAGTTAAGTATAAAGATATATTCAGTTATGGATAATTTGCACTCAGCTCTTTCAGGATGAACTAACGAATTATTGTTCTAGAGATGATGATTTGCACCACTTTAAGGAGTAAAAACCATTTCAGATGTTATAATAAATATTTTTAAGATCTATTTTTGACTGATTAGAGAAGACAGTACTGTCTGTGAGAGACAAGTGCCTTTATGACCGCTAACTTGCACCATCATATGTAGACATAGGAACTGTTTACTGGCAGCTTGATACATTTGTAATCTTCGCAAACTGGATTTTTCACATATATATCTAATTCTACTGTAGTATATGTCAAGCTAACATAATACAATAGGTGACAGTTGCCCTATAGAGTCCTGAGAATGAGTATCAAATTTGGGAAATACGGATTCTGCTTAAAAACTAAAGCATTGGTGTGGAGGTGGGGGACTTCAGGCAGGTCTTCTGTGCCTATTGCTACAAGAATAATATGTTTGTTCTATAATATACTATGAGATGTTGATTGAAGGCTGCATACCTTCAGAGTGTGAATAGATGTTGTTTGTGATTGTACAGATGATTGCTTTGCAAATCTACTTGCCAAAACCGACCTAATTGAGTACAGTGCCTGAGGCACAATTTGGCAATGACAGAATGTTTGTTGGAGGATTCTTCCTGCTCCTTCAGAGACACAACTCCGTTGAATTTATCTCTCCTTCACTGGAAAAAAAAATTCCTCTAATTAAAATTCCAATCTCTATTTGAATATTAGGTGGCTAACACAGAATATTAATAGTGTTATACACCTGAATTATTTTACTCATTTCAAGCTCTACACGTTTGAATTGCAACTTGTGATTTGCACTTACATTTTTAGGAAAGATAAGGATTTGATATTGTAATGTTACTGTTAATTTTTCTTTAGTATTACTGTCAGGTCTGCAGTGGTTACATGTAGTTTACTTAAACAATTTAGCGTCTGTGTTCTCTGGCAGATACATATAGTTTTATAAATGTTTGAACCTCTTATGTAAAAATGTGTATCAGATCTGTTCTATTTTAAATGTGTCTTTTAGTTTTTCTGAATGGATTGATATGCCTGCATCTCTAAGAATGCAAATGTGTAAGGTTAATGTAGTTTGACTGAGTAGAGTTCAGTAGCAAGATATGTGGATTAAGCTTTTTTCCTTTGTTCTGTACTCTGATAAATTGACTGTTTAAATTCTATGGTAAAATCCTCATCTGGAATGGGATTAATTCACAGTTTTTGCATGAATGAAAGTAATAAAATAAATGTGCTTAACCAAAAAAAAAAACAACAAAAAACAAACAAAAACCACCAAAACAAAAAAAAAACAACCAAAAAAAGAAGAAATGCACAGGTTTCTCAAAAAATTGCTTTTATGCTGACGAATGTAATTTCTGTTTTTTGTATCCAAAGATTGAGAGACACACAACTTTTCTTTCCAATACAGCAGGCTAAAATAATCAACAAAATTTAAAAGGACCAAATGGCAAAAACCTGCATTTTAGTACTATACTAAAATAGAGTGACTTTTCTATGTGCTGTGTTATGTACCTTAGAGCAAAATAATTGAGTGGATACTTGGAGGAGAGGTAATCCTGCATCATGATTCCTATTTCTTAACTGAATTTCTTTTTAAACTAGTTTTCTTTAGTTATTTCAGTGTTTAGTTTTTGTTGTTTGCCACTCGGAGTGGTTGTTCTGTGATACCAGTTTGGAGAAGATTTTTGTTAAGTACAGTTCTTACCTTTTTAATTTAACAGAAATCAATGTCTGTGCTCTTAATGGTGTACCTGTCTTCAGTTAGTGCTGTGTAGGAGGTGACATTTGTATACACAGATCCAAGATTAAACATTGCAGTGTTACATTTTTGATTATTAATACAAATACATTACTGCTTTTACTAGGTATTCATTTGAATGTTATGCCCTGATGCCTTTCTCGATTTACTTTTGAATGTGAGTTATCAGAATGTAAATTATTTTTGTCTTAGAGCAAGTGTTTTTATTAAACATACAGACATAAACCTCTCTTCTTTTTTTTTCCCCTCCTTCTTTAAAAGTTTGCTTTTCCACTGCTGTATCTATTAAAATAAAGTTCTTTGTGTGGATACCACTCCTACTTGCTAAATCTGGTGCCTATTGATTTTCTCTGCATTCCTCAGCAGTAGCTTTGCACCCTCCAGGGTTCCACTTGGATGCTCACTGCAGCAGTGCTTGTGGCAGCGTTCAGATCTTGCCACTTTGCTGTTGAAGGATGTTGCCTGAGCAGATGAGCTGGTGAAACTGATGGCGTGAGGCTCTTTGTGCAATGTCAGTGTGGATTCCAGAGCCGTTAGTAGGAGCTCAGCTAATCTGGTTTTAGGCTGTGCACAGGAGGCAGGTTCCCTGCCTGCTCTGTGTTTTTTCGAGATGCAGTGAGCCACGTTACCGGCTGGCTGCTGATGGAAATTGAGAATTCTCTTTCTGCCCAGAAAGCTGCCGGCTTTGTGCAGTTTCTGCTGCTTGGCCAACTCCAGTGAGCTGATTTAATCCAATAAAATGGGAGAAGACAAACAACAAAAATGGAGGAGGGGGTTTAATGAGCCAAGCTGGCTTTTAGAAAGGTATGTGGGCCAGAGCTACTGCAGAATGAAGGGGTGGGTGGTGCAGCCAGGGGCTAGGGAGCAAATGGTAAGAATTTTGGTAGCAGCAAGTCATTAGATCAACTTGCATAGTTAAATAACTGGAGGAGGAAGAAGGAAAGGTGTCAACTATCGACTCCTACAGAGAAGTAGGAATTTTCTGCTTTACTAAGGGGATATGATGAAGGCAATACAAATTAATCATGTATGGAAAATAAACCAGTAGCATTCAACTGCACTTGCATGATCATGTCACAAGTGATCATAGAATCCTTAGAGAATCATTAAGGTTGGAAAAGACTACCAGGTCTTTTTTTGTACCTTTGTACAAAGTATAATCATGTCAAAGTACTACACAGGGTCTGGAAAAGTCTTACCCAGAAGATACTGGATAAGAGCAAGGTTTATAAAGGTTGACTGTTCCTGTAGGTAACAACTTCACTGTATCTTCTTTCCCTTTTAACAATAGAGCTTATATGAAGGAAATATATTCTCCAAAGACCAGTAAATCCTCTGGGCCATGGCTCTAGATGTTGCTCAGCCAGCTGCTGACCTGTGTCTTGATTGCCTGTTTACTTGTCGAAGGAGAGAATTTACCTTGTAAGAATATTTTTTGTGTGTGTTTGGGACCATCAGATTTTGGTGCCTGAAAGGGTTCAACTGGAAAAACTCCATATTTTATTATATTATTATATTTAGATATTATTATATTTATTTTAGGTGTATCCTCTCCTTTGGAGAATTCTCAGCCGAGAACAATAAGGAGTGGAAGGACGTTAGTACCGAGCTCACGGATCGAAGGCCTGGGGGTTCAAGCTGGCTGCCAGCAGGAGACATTTAAATGGCAGGATCCAGGAAAACATTCCTGCTAGAGGAAACGGCCAGCAGAGACATGACCAAATGTTTTTCAGAGCGGATGTTTTGAGTGAGCTCTGTGTCTGTTCCTCTGCTGCTTATGAGCTTTCATTGAGAAAGTGGATTCTTAAGGGAGTATTCTCTGAAACGCTCTCGGGCTTTTTGTTTTAGATGAAACTGAGAAATTATGTTTAAAGCTTTTGCTGAGCTGTGGTGGGGCTGACGTGGGTTATCATTCTGATTTGCTACGTGAAACGATGTCCATAATGCTTTCAGTTGTATGGGTAGGCATGTACATGTCAGCTGAAAGCCGGTCATTAACTGAAGAAGCTGGGAATGAGCTGTGCTGTTGTTGAAGGCTTTGCACAACACTTACCCTTTCTCTCCATAGAATTTGGTTCCGGGGACTGCCAAGTGCAGATGATTGCATGAGTTGCACTGCTTGTCAGCTCAAAAAATAATGAGGACCTTTTCTAAGTCTGCAAGCTCTTCCTACAGGACATAAATTGTTGCAGTTTGCCATTAGAAATGGAAAAGTACAATGAGTTTCTTAATTGGGCCATTTCTCCTCAATTAGTTTTGCCAGACAAACTTCTGTGCCACAGGAGTTCCTTGTGAAACCTGTATTTCAGGCAGCTAATCAAAAGCATCTCATAAGGGAGGAAACACCATGATGCAGTGCAATGTCCTTAGTAAGGTCCAGAACACATACCCCAAACCAATCTGTGATCATGGCCACCAAGAGTCCATAAGCCAAATCGAAACCCCAAAGAAGCAGAGAGACAAGAAAGGCTGGAGGAAAACAAAACTAAAAACTAGTGTAGTTTTCAGGTTTGACCAACTTAATTTAGTTTTATGACAAGAAAAGCAAGCGAAGCAAAGCTCCCTTTTGGCTTGGTGCAGTTGTACCTTGTCTACACCCTGCAGTTCCACATTGTTTTTCACCCTATGTCACCCTAAGTGCTCCTCCCGGGCACGATGTAGCTGATGGGGGTTAGCCTTGGAGTGCCCTTGGGCAAGAGGGTGCCACCCATCTCCAGGGATACCATAATTACCTTCAATCTCTCTGAAATGTGTGGTCGTGGCAACTCCTAGCATACTCTTGGAATATCAGCATGGCCTGCATAAGGCAGCGTGCAACATGAAAGTTACATCCTGTAATAAACTGGTAATTGGAAGGGATTGTATAATAACTGCTAGCAAGTCTGAGTAAGATATATTTGATGTGTTTTTGCTGAATTTATTCGGTTTTTAAAGAAAATTCTTTGTAACGTTTTATTCAAATAAACCTGGAGCCTGTGATCAAGTGTCTCTCACTTACCTTCCGGATGCTTCATGTTAATACCACATGAAAAGGAGGTTGGAAGAGCTCTCCGCCGTCAATGGATATTTATGAACGGCCTCTGCTCACTTCCAGACGTGTAGTAAAAGCCAGATTTTCCAAAACACTCAGCATCCAAAGTTCCCACCGTGACAAGTAAGGGCATGTTTTGAAAAGGAGCCCATCCACGGACCCAAACACTGTCATTTCTTGTCACAGACAACCACAGGATCATCCCTGCAGCTAATCAAGAAGCCACTTAAAATGGCTTTGCCTCATTTCTCCAGTGAAAGGTTGTTCCAAAGCATCATTGCTGTGAGGACTGAGTAACCTTCTAATTTCCAGCATAAACATATTCATGAGAAGCTTTTCTTCTCCCCTAGCGTGTAGTCTGCGATATATTTATAGGCCACAGCTGAATTGCCTCTCAGCTCTGGATTTGCTTGGCTACCAAGCAAATACACCCAAACAGGCTGAGCTTCTATGAAAATCTCTATTCTCTGAATCCAAAGCAAATTATAAGTAGTATTTTGCAATTTTTTCAGGAGTTTTTCCAGTTCTGACAAAAACTTCCAACTTGGAGTCCATACATGTAAACTGTTGGATGTATTGTTTCAAAGGAAATTTAAAAAAAAAATTAGTATTAGTTCTGTAGCACTGCAATTGTAAAACTGAATTACTTACTTTCAGTACTTTCTTCATGGCATCATCTTCACGCCCAGCTTGCTTTGCTATTTCAATATTCTAGAAATCGGCAGTTTTAAGTGCAGAAGGAGATTAGAAACATTTTCAACCTCTGCTGTGTTGGAGTGTTTCTGCATCAATAGTAGGGGTGTTGTTGTTTGAAGGAACTACACATGAATGGTTTTTAGATCAGAACCTCTCGCTGATGGTTTCACTTGACTGGAAGTACAAGTTTACTTAGGCAAGGGCAGTAGTAGCCAAACTAGATTAAAATGTTCTTCAGGGAGAGTCCACTCCAATTCATGGCAAAGGTCTTTGAAACCATCAGTTAAACCAGGAGACTGCTTATTTAGTGTGGCCATAGTGTAGAAGAATGATTTACGTTGCTGTCATCTATAGATGTGCTTTCAAATTTTCATTATTGAGAGTATTAACCTCTTAAGAAAAAATATCTAATAAACTCAAAAACATCTTGCAGCACATATGGGACATTCATATGGGTTGTGCACTGTGTTTTTCAACCTTCTTCAAGTTATAAACTCAAAAAATACATGTGGCTAGTTAAAATCTGCTGACCACAATTGCCTTTTGGGAGCTTCTAAAAGTGCCAGAGATCACTGAGAGACTGCAGAATATTAGCTGGAAAGATTACTAACATGCAGTAAAGCCAGTGGCTGTTTTAGAAAGCCTCAGAATAGCCTCATTTCAACCCAGTGTTTTGGAACATTTCTCAGCATCTCTGTTTTCAAAGCAGAAGCCAATTTATTGTTTCCTTTGTTTCTACGGAGCTATTGTGTTTCTGCTGTATTTTGTGTCTGTCTTTTCATTAATAACCATTAATTCAGTTTTGTGGCAAATTTCATCATATCTGGTCCATCTTGTTCTTCCCAAGCACAAGTTTCTTCCCAAGTTACTAATTCTTTTGTGGGCATTGTTTCCACCACTTCACTGACGGCTGAGTTATTTCTCTGTCCTGGTGCAAACCTCACAGCTGACATTTAGGGTGCGTTTCTCTGGCAAAGATAGATTTTCTTCACTTGATCATACCTGGAGACACTGAAAAAATATGTGTTCTCCACATGAGTTGCTGTGCTATGGATCTCTGGGACCCAGGTCCTGCTAGTTGAGAAGAAGCTGAGATACAAGGCAGCTGAGAGGACCTTTATGAGCTTCATTCCTGGTCCAGAAAAAGAGAGTGCTAGGAGGTTGCAGCAACAAATGAGAAACCATGAGGAGGTAGAAGAACAGCCAACAAGGTGACTAAAAATACTAATATTGCTGATATACTTGGCTGATGGAAGGTGGGAGACAAAATGGAGAATGGGATGGAGCTCCAGGAGGCAGCATGACAGCAGGGCAGGCCAGGTCCTGAGACAAAATCCAGGCTCTGCCAGGAGTCCAGATCACCAGACAAGGCTCATGCTAAAGTAGGTCTGAGGACAGGCCAGGAACTCAGCCAGAGGGTTGGGCTCAGGGGCCCAGGTCCAAATAATCAAGGATAACAGTCAAAGGTGCCAGTGTTTTAGACAGACTCCTCTAAGTTAGGGGATCACAGGATAAGGTTAAACCATAGGAAATTTGGTGTTGGTCTCAGGTCATAAGGCTGCATTCCTATAAATCCAGAGAGCAAAGTCAGCTGCTGAATATCTCGAGGACCTGAGCATGGAAAAGGTCTGGACCTTCAAGAACTGTGCAATTTCTGATCATATGATACAAAATCAGCCACGCACCTGCACATGCAAAGTTCATGATGCAATTGCATTCTGACTTGCTTACTAGGGGATGATGCTATATGGGATGATGATTTATAGGATGATGCTGTATGACTGAAGACTAGCAGAGGCAATATTTGGATGTAATGCAAGGCCAATTGATATTGACTCACCAAAGCTGTACAGAGCTTAATGTGGAAATCTGAGTGGTCACTTCCAGTATCCTTTTCAGTTTTGACACTACCTCACAGAGAGCTTTCTGGAGTATTTCTAGCTATCCCTGTGGTATGGACATCAAGATGATGATGTTCCTAGAATGCACCAGAGACAATATCTCCATTACAGAAAGGGAAACATTACTGTCATTGCACATGGGAGTAAGGAACCCCCTTTGAGATATCATAATGCACTTTTGGTCATTCCCACTCAGGGAAGCTTAATGACCACAAGAGATGCAACACAGACCAGAAGAGTGAAGGGCCTGCTTTAGTGGAAGGCAGTAAAAGAGCTGGGTTTTGTAGCCCAAAAAAATGAAAACTGAGGAAAAAACCAAAAAGTAAGATTGTTCTCTCTAAATAGGTTAAGTATCAAAGATGAAAGAATAATTACTTAAGTTAATGAGTGGTGTAAGCAAAGATACAAATAGATAGAAATGAGCCAGGCTGGAAGTGGGAAAAAAATACAATTTCTGAAGGAAGCTATATGAGATGTTGCCTTGACTTGATTACCCCGAAGAAACGTTTGAGTCCTTGAGTATCTGCCTTCTTAAGTCTTCTGTAGATGTGCTAGTACATGTCACATATTTCTATTTAGCTTACCCTGCTTTGGAAATAGTGTCCACTAGAGAGTAGCTGTAAGGTTCTGTTAAATTCTTACAGACAGGAAGCAATCCTATGATGGTAATGTGGCTAAGTAACAATGCTTAAAATGTTATTCGGTATTTCTTTTGAAACTCCTTATTCAGTATCTGGCTTCACATTTATATAATTTCCTGCAAAAAATATAAATCCTACTCTGAGTATACCATCACTAGTTTTGTCACAGCCTCAGCAGATTTCACTGACATTGATGAGTTTGGTTTCAGAGTACCTCCAGGGAACACAGGCCGTTATTGTTCCTTGTTCCTAATTGGCTTTGGAGACCAGTCAGTGGGAGAGACTGCACCATACCCAGTATGCAGGGTGTTAAAATTTAGATGATCATCTCTAACATGCTTTCACTGTCTGTGTGGGAGTACACTTTTCAGGAGCCCACAGCCACCAAACGAAGGCATTCTTTCATAGGAACCCAGGAAGCAGAAATTTGGCAGACTTTAAGTCATAGAATTAGTGACTTTGACCACAAAAGAATTAGTAACCTGGGAGGGATATAAGGAGAGCATTTAATGAAAACCTTTGCATTAAGAGAGGATTCATATTGACAGATCATGAATGACCAATATTTGTGTAACCTTCTCAGAGAAGCCACATCCTCTGCTGGCAGCCTGTTCTAGCTTTTTACTTCTATAATTAGCAAGTTTTTTTCCTAACAGCTTGATTCTTCTTTTAATCTAAAGATTTAAATAATGCTGCTTTTTTTCTTCTTACTCTATCTTCATGAGTCTGAAGAATAAGTAATGATTAGTAATAAATAACTAATCCTTTTATTATTCACAGAAAATAGCTGTTTCCTCAGCTCCCCTTTTAGCAGTTGCTTTTATAGACTAAGCACCCAAACAGCTTCAGTATTGCATCATAGAATAATCCCACGTTATTTACATTTCTGTTGTTGAGGTGTCTCTCCCATATATGGTTACTGTGGGCCTATTTCTCGAAGTACTATTCCCAAAAATGGACACAGGACTACAGCTGAGGAGTCATTGGCAATTAGTAGCATGGTATAATTGCCTTTCATATTTTAGCTATTACAGTCCTATAAATACAGCCAAGAACACCTTCCTTGCAAGAGCATCACAGAGTTGACTCACATTCAGCATAGGATCCTGCATAAGCCCGGACCTGTCTGATCTCAGCCATCATGTGCAGGACTCCTGGCACTGGTTCCTGCCCCTGGCCTGCCTGCAGCAAGGGCGAGAGCTGTGCTGGGCAGAGGCTCCAGCCTGCACCACGGCTCCGTGTGCCAGCCATGGCTGGCTCCCACCATCTGGGACCCTCTGACCCAGGCTGTGCCCACTGCCAGCCAGCCCCCTGAGAAGGTCACTGCTCCAGCTGCATCCTGTGAATGTGAGGTGCCAGATGGCTCCTGCCCTGCCAGGCATCCTATGTGCCATTAACTCATGTGGATGCTTGAAAAATGCCCACATCCCTTCCTGTTCTACTTCTGATTCTGTGATGTTCTGGAAGTTCAAAAGGCAGAAAGGATTCAGATGGAAACTTCTCTTCCCTGAATTATCAAGGTGGGAAACTGAAGGGAAGGTCTCTAACCAGAGAATGAGGCATATTTCAGCTATTTGATCTGAAACCTCCAAATGAGGCCTCATTCAGAGATAGTTCCCAAACATCTTCTGAAGAAAAAGAACTGCTCAGAGAGCTCTAACAGGGCACTTAAAGAGATGTCCATACTCCCTAGAAACTTCATTTTGCTAAACCTTCTCCTTAATTCCCACACCCTTCCTTAGTGTTACATGTTCAGCTGCTCAAAATAGGAGTGCCTTCTGCTTTCTGGCATGCTCGTCTGCTCATGCAATCAAGAGCATTCTCTCTGGGGTTTTATAGGCTTGTGGAGCTCTTTGGCAATGGACACATTCTGTTCCACATAGTCTGGATTACGGCAGACAGTGCATTGTATCACTTGCATTAGTGATTGCCAGGCTTGTGTTTTAAGGAGAAGCTTTCTCTGTGTACTCTGTATTTCTGATCTGTGTTCCAGCATGGAAGGGAACGATATTCAAAAGGAAGAAGATAGATGTGGGTGGCAATCATTATCACAGGCCTGGGAAAATCTGTTGATATCTGGCCCTTGAGCTCCTGGTTCCTGGGTTAGTGATGAGATCTTTCTATTTGTTCAATAGCTAAGTGTTCCTCACTTAGCACAGTGAGGAATTAGACTGGTGACCCTGGGGAGAAGGGTGGATGTCTGCACATTACTTCAATACCTGCCTCAGTCTGAAGCCATGGGCTGAACTGGAGTTTCCAGCCTGACCTCAGTGTCCTGCTGCAGCTCCAACCCTGGGTGCATCTGCATGCAGGCACCACAAAGATAAGCCACCACTGCAGAGATAAGCCACCACAACTGACAGCAGAGCAACCCTTCCCAGGGGTCAAGTAGTTCACAGATCATTGAATCTGTTTCAAATACGGTTTTTGAATGTAAATATTGGGATGTCAACTTTGGTCTCTCCAAGGCCTTTCCATGAGATTCTCACCTTCCTGCTCAAACGCCTAAACTGCAATTCCCACTTGTGACTGCCAGCCTTAGCTTAATCCCAAACTCTCCCTCACATGAAGTCATCTTGTAGGAAGAAGCTCCTTCCCTCCTCCCACTGTGGATGCAAAGGGCATCAGCCCACCTAGAGAAACACAGGACTAAAAAGGCAACCCCAGCTCTTTTTGTGACTCAAACTGCAGACACTTCGTGCAGGCAGAAGCCTCTGACTATGGAAGAAAGCAACCCCTTCCCTCACATCAAAGGGTTAAGCACTTAATTTCTTTGCAACAGGCACTTGGATGCTTCCAGGTATTGTATGAGCTGCTGGGTGTGTTGGGAGTGTCTGCTGTCTGCCTGGACAATTGTTCCTTTCTTCAAGGCAGCACATCACTCTCTGCTGTAGGATATCTCATCTCTCCTCCTCAGTGTGGGTGGAAAACCCACCCTTGACAACACCTTGCAGTGCCTTGTGCTGCTCCCTGACTTTCCTTCTGATTTGGTATTTGCTGTGACCTTTTAATCTCACCAGGATGGTTCTACTTTGAGGCACGAAGCCACATGGTCCCTCGGTTGAGGCGTCACTGGAGTTTGGTGGAAATAGGTTTCGTTGGGGAAGGAAGGGGGAGGCACAGCACCAGCTTTCTATTTCTGTACATTGCTCCAGATCCTTGCTCTCTGCTGTGCACGGCTGCTGCCTTGCAGGGTGTGAGAAATTCCATTTCTTCTCTACTTACCCATTTTGTCTGACATGCTCCTGTGCCTGGGCACTAGACTTGTGCCTGGTCCCCTAAATCTCAGGAGAGTCTTGCAAGAAACAGGGCACAACCTAATCTGCTGCTTTCTGTCTATAACTGGAGTGCATGACACACTTCTCAAAATAAGCTGCAGTACTTATTGGCTGCTGTACTGTCACAGGGTGCAGAACAGGAAAAGCAGTTCCTCCGCTTTCATCAGGGCTTTTATTGCCAACCTGACTTGTCACTTTTCTAACTGAAAGCAGCAGGGCCTTTACTTCTTTGTTGGCTTCACCTTTTTGCAAAACAACCAGTAGGAACAAATAAAACAAACATGGCATTTTGGCAGTGCAGGAAGTCAGAGGGATTATTGCATGTGGATTTGTAGGGAACAGGATTCAGCTCCTTTACTTGTCTAAAGAACCCAGCTCTGACTTTTATCCTTAAACACATGGTTCTCCAAAGTTATCTGGAATGCAGTCTTGCAAAATCCTCAGCCTCTCCTCACTTCAAGTGGCCTCGCCTGTGCAGAGGGAGAGGAGAACCCGTTTGTTCACAGTGCCAAGAAAGCACTGGCAGATATTTAGAGGGTGCTGATATGTCTTCAGCCACTGGTGTTAAATTCCTGAAGGTGTGAGGCTGCAAGGGGTCTGATAAATGGCTCAGACAGGGCATTGCAGCTGCTCTCATTGTGTGCCCAGTCAAGAAAAGATTGTGATTTTCCAAAAATGAAACACTAAAGCAGAAGATTAATGTGTCTGCATTTTTCAGACGGAGGATATTTCTTAAATACAACTCATCAACATAAATGCTGTCATGAAGGGGTTTTTAAAAAGCCCTTCACAAATGTAAACGGTAGGAGAAGCACTAAGCAACTCAGTGAGCAGAAGGTTTAGGTTAATAGAGCTCCTTTCAGAAAATATCATGACACTGGTGCTTAGCCAGCTTTTTTTTGTCTCTTGGTTGTTTCTGGCTTATAAATGCAAACTCTATTTTTCAGCCAGCAAAGTCATTTGTACGTGCAAACCCATGCACAGGAGACGGCGTGAAAGGCCAGATGGTAACAGCATTATGACCTGCTTAGCAGAACAAACTGCCTGGGACCGTGAGCTTTTACCTCAGGGTCAATATGAACTGAAGATCCAACCTAAGCCAGCCCTTACTGACCAAGAACACCCTATATCGATGATAAAACAATAGGAGATTTGCCTTACAACAACAATAAAATAAATATAAGCATGGCCAGAAGCGAAATGGGCCACAGGAAGTTCTTGGTCAAAAATTTGATCCTGAATTTCTGCTTGGTGTGTACCTGTGAATCCCAGTCTGCCGACATGGGGGCTTTGCTCTTCCACTCTTGCTGGTTTAGCATATGGAGAAGGGCAGCACTTCCAAGAATTGCTGTCCATCTTGTTTGTATAGCAGGGTAAGCAAACGAAGGAAATCGGAAGCCCTTGGTGGCGTGATAGGCAGTGGGACACACCCAGGGCACATTTCCAGCTCCTGGGCTCTATCTCCAGCAAACAGCTCCAGAGCTGCTCGGTGTAAGCACAGCCCTTTCACATGAAATCAGCCAGAGTGGGGCACAGGCTCGTGCCCGGGCACACGGCTCAGCCACCAGCCAGGCACCACCGGGTGCCCTTCCAGGGACCAGAGCCAACCCACACCTGCACGGCGCTGGCTGCCACTGTGGGGGTTGCTGCCTGCTGACCCTGGCGGTGGCAAACACCACTTTTTTCACATCCCCTCCTTTAACTCATCAAGCCTCCTCCCAAAATACTCCCATCACCCCGGTCTCAAGCCTCCCTGCCAGCTGCAGTCTGGCAGTGTCCCACCTGCAATTGCTGACAACCAACCATTTGTCCTTGTGCCGGTTTTGTCCTTTAGCTTCAAAATCACATCCTCCCCTGGGTCAGCTTGTGTTTATGTGGCAGCCTCTCCCAGCACAGTCTGTGTAGGGTTTCCTTGGGGTCTTTGTCTTCAGGCATGTGGGCACATTTCACCAGCCTGCATGTTCCTCAATAAACAACCTTCTCACTGTTTCTCCAAAGGTTTCTCATGTCTCGTCAGAAAGAGCTTTATCTGTGTACTAATTCATTCCTGGCTACTTTGCCTACTGTGGCCTCTGGTCTGTGTCTGTGAGTTCAGGCTGTGTCACAGCAGCCACCCGAGGTATATCAGATAACACTCACACAGAGATGTCCCTGCCCTCCAGTGCATCCCCACTGCCCTGGGAGAGCCCCAGCCTTGCCTCTGCAACACCAGCCTGGCTGCACACAGCTACCAATGCCCAGGGCACTGAGAAAAGTAAATCCTCTCGCTCCTCCACAGGAGGCTGGAAAACTGCCCGCTTTCTCCGGAGATGCTGAATATGAGCGGGTAGGTGTGAGAGGTGCAGATGCTTTAACAGGAATGCTTTTTCAAGAACCAGCCCTACTGTCTGGAGACAGCGCCGGAGTGTTTGCTGTTTCTGACTCAAAGAAGAGGGATAAAAATAGGCTTGTACAGGGTTTACCACGGAGGGTGTACTGCTGTCACACAGCACTGCCTAATGTTCATTTACCTTTGTTGATATTGCATTCCCTAATTTTTTTACCCCACCAGTGTCCACCCTCTCTAGCCCACTATTTAATGCATGAGGCATGGACTTTTCTTCTGACCTTCTTCACAGCACAGAGCGCACGTACCTGGTACCCTCCTGATGAGGTGAATCCAAATTTAAAAGCATTTCCTTGTGAAGCAAATGACTTTTCATTTGATGAGAAGCACCTGGCTGAATAGCTGAGTGATAGTTTCCTTCTAGACCTTTCTCAGAAGCAAAAAGCAGCTGTTATCCTTGTGCCAAGTAGTCTCAAACAATATAAAAATCTAGCAGTTATTGATCTCATGTAGTTAACTCCAAAAATTTTGCCAGTAAGCAGTAGAATTTTTTTAACATCCCCAAATAAAAGCTAAGAAAGGAAGCAGCGATTTTCCATCTCTGCCAACGCTGATCTGCCTCAGGGACTTGGCAGGACAAGCGACAGCCAGGCCTGACAGGCCTGTCTGCAAACAACATGAGATGGTAGAAGGTCATTTAACACATTAGCTCCACCTGTGAGGAGAGAAGGCTGCACTCACGCTTCTGCGTCCTGCACCAAGTGGTTGTGGCTCCAGGCTCAAGAGGGAAATCCACATTCCCTGCATAGTCACGGAGCTTCTTGGAGGTCTGGTGTGAGAGATTCAGAGCAGTCTGGAAGTGGGCAGGCACAGCATGGCAGAGAACCACTGGTTCACTCATTTCCAGGAGTGTCTTCTGCGATCTCATGGTCCTTCTGCCCTGGGTTTTAATTCTCTGAGCAATAGGTCTTTTCACTGTGCAAGCTGTGGCTCCATCTGTAGCCACACAGCCAGCTGAGTATTTGTACTTTTGAGTGCCAGGTCAGGGAGACTGGCTGAATGGAGAGAGCAGAGCATTGTTTGTATCGTTGGGATGGATATGAAAAAGAGATCTGGCAAATGTCAGGGGACAATGATGAGGATGAGCAATCAGGTGGAGCTGGGAAGGAAAAAGAGACTCTTCCTGGATTTTTCCCCTGGCTGAAATCTGAAAGTATTCACATTTTTCATGTATTTTTGAGGAATAAACTAAAGGAATTCAGTGCCTGTCCTCTGCTTTACATGTATTTAATTACTGTTTGCACATTCAGCTGCTAACGAACCAGCCAGGGCTCAGCCTGGCAGCTCTGCCTGCCTTCCTGAGGACAGCAGCACTGGCAGCCACAGCAGCAAGCAGCTGTCTGTTCCCCTTTTCACTTCTGCATTCAAGGGCCTCAAAGCATTTTTGTAGACAGGGCACAGCCATCGCCTCTCTTTTCCGAGGAGGAAACCACAATAAAAGGAGAGGAAGTGATGGGTGCAAGCTGATGTGGTGTGGCCCCATGACCTTTCAGCCCGAAGAGGGTGGGGGATGTTCCAGGGGCTTCCAGTGAACTGAAACATCCAGGCCCCAGCTCTCCTGGGGTGTGCTATCCACTGCAGATGGCCTTTTCTGTGGTTCTCTGCAATGAGAAAGGTACTCAGAAACACCAGCTCTGTACAAAATAAAATTTTACCCCCATGCTGTGAGCTGCACCAATAAATTTGTGTTTTCCTGAATCTCGCTGCTGACATTTTCTGCACTGTGCTTCCCATGAGGCAGTCCACACTTATGTCTTTGAGGTTAAGTTCACTTTTCATCCACTATGTTTTCCACCCTAAGAGCTTGCTATCTCTGAAGCCCCTAAGGAAAAGGTTTGCAGCAATTCCTTAATACTGCAAGCAACTATGTCTCCTCTGGTTTTGAGACAATGCCATGTAACTCTTCAAGAGTCTTGCATTAAGCAGCCAAATCAGTGGCAGACATGACAGATGCTTTTCAGCAGTGTTTAATCAAGGTATTTAGGCCTATTACACTCACAGCCATGCAAGCCAACACCCCGCTGCAACCCTGGCCCGCTCATCCACCTGCCTCTGTCCCCTCCAGTATTCCGCCTCCTCCCACAGTCCTTTTGACCAGCATGGGGAGTTACACGTGCCCCAGCAGCCCCAAATGGAGGGACTGAGTCCCCGGCACTGGGTGAACTCACCCCTTCCTTGGTGGAGTGGTGGCCAGTGGGCTCCATGGGGCCCTTGGGATGCCTGAAGCAGGAGCACAAACTGTCCATGCCTCAGCCCATGTACACTTCGTACAGGTTATCAGCTCTTCCACAGATTTTTCAGAATTGAGGATTAGCAGCAGAGGAAATAGTTTATGAACATGTTCTGTGGGTGCATTAATACTCCTGCAGCCAGGGATTGCCTCTGCAGGCTGCCTCTGCCACCACCAGCTCCTGAAGGCATCTCCCTCATTTCTGTTTCATCGCCATGGAAGCCAGGGCTGTGACTTTCAGAGATAGCTTGTGGCTGTTTGTGTGAGCTCACTGAAAGAACTGAAGTCAGTTCTAAAGTCAGAGCTTGCAGGGCTGGTACTGGTTTTGGCCTGCATGAAGGACATGGTGTTTCAGCCAAACAGAAGCCCTCAGCCAGTCTGCGTCCTTGTGAACAGAAACATCAGGGCACACAGGCTCACCCCCTCCCTTCCTTTCCCTTTAAAACCTCAAGATTTTTGAAGAACAAGGTGTCAGCTGGTGGCTCTGCTAGTCACGCTCTTCTCAGAGGCGGTAGGAGACTCTGGTGCATTGCCAGATGCTTTGGTGACCTTGGTGAGGGAGGATGGTGACCAATGATACCGTGACACATTACTGGAGGTTGATGTGTCCCAGTCCCTCCTGAAGACTTTTTGCTGGCTGAGGAAGCTGGGCTACTCAATATCCATTTAATTAAACCCTGGGAATGACACACAGCCCATTTATTTTCCTTATTGGTAACTCTATGTGAGGCAGCACATCACGAGCTTGAGTCCCAGCAGATACCTGTCCACATCACAAGTTAAAAGTAATTCTCTGCTGCTGGGGTTAGAGGCAGGCTTTGGTTTGGGCTACTCAGGAGTCACACCAAAGTGCTGCAACCTTCCCTCTGGTTTTCACAGCCTGTGACTCACATCTGGCATCGTGAGAGTAATTTAAATAGGGTCATGAGAGCAGGCAGTGGATGCTGTTACTACTCTGATTCCGGGGGACCCCGGTGGCAGCTGAGCTGGGGAGAGGTCCAGTCTTCCCTGCTTCGGGCATGTGTCCAGCCATGTGTTTCGTGCTGTGGGGTGCTTGCTCACTCCTTGCACCATCAGGCTGAAATCTGTGAGGTCAACCATCATTCATAAGGAACACTGAGTGTCTTTCCAGGCATGTCCCTCTGCCCCTCCACAGGCTGGCTCTGAGGTTTTCAGACCCTGAAGGGCTTTGCAGTGCACAGCAGTTAACTCTGAGTAACTGTAAAATCAAGCAACTATAAAGTGAAAATTGAGCAGAAAAAGGTGTTAGGTGAAGGAATTTTCCAATCCAAACAGGTCAAAGCATGCAGCAGAGATCCACTGTGCAAAAGTAATTGTGTTCATAGGGCCATGTGTTCACAGGCTGCAATGACAACGCAGAAATAACTAAGATAATAAATGTAAAATTGACATGAAGAGAAACTCGTGAGTGTTTTCTGTAAGAGAGGGGAGGGAAGGCATCTCTTGGAAATTTGTATTTTGTCCATCTCAGAGGGACTTTAGGGAAGCAGTCGAAACCAAAAGCCATCTGAGCAGAAGAAAGGTCCACACAGGCCCAGCAAGAGCTGCATTTTGGCCCGTCTGAATGAGCTGACAGATGCAGTTAATAAAAAAGCTTTGCTTTTGGATGCTGAAAAGGGGATAATTTCTGATGTGTGGACTGGAGGAAGGTTTCGTGGGAAAGCTAGTGTGATGAGTAAGAAATGTGCCTACATTTAATGGGGATTTTCAAAAGGAAAGGGTGTGCTATATGGTCCCCAAACTTTGTTTTGTCAGCTGGATTTGAAATACTGTGTTTGCTTAATGGTAATGACCTCTTTGAGTTCACTGTAATGTGAGACAACACACAGGCATGTTGGTCAGCCTCAACCAGAGGAGCTTCCCAAAGGGTGATGCTGCAGGACTTCGCCTGACATGATTGCTGGGTGAATCAGCTACTCAGTGGCTGCAACCTTCCCGTGGAGAGAGAGGCAATGCTGAATTCATGGACTGCTGATCAGAGTGAGAGGGTGGCTCCTTGTCCACATCATAGAAATAAGGAATGATCTAAGTTGCAAGGGACCCCTGGAGGTCATCTACCCCAACCTCCTGCCCAAAACAGGCCTGACTGAACTCAGATCGAGGTGCTCAAGGCATTTTCCAGTTGAGTTTTCTCCAGGGATGAAGAGTCCACCTGTTTCCATTCCTCTGCTCCAGTGTCCCACTATTGTCATAGTGAAATCTTGTTTTGTTATATATCAGCTTGGATCAATATCTTCATCTGTTATAAAGAATGCTGCCTCTTCTGTTTTTCTGTAGAGAGTGTGCGATTTTGGAGGGATTTGTGTTTTACCCCTCAAGGATTAAAATAAAGTAAGATTGTCCTTGATGTTGATTTTCTGCGAACAGTACCATAATGAATGCTTATTCTGAAATCTTATCAGATCGTGCCCTAGGAGAGAGTGAGAGGAGTGAGAGACACCATTTTAAAGACTAAATATAGTTATCTACAAAACAATGAGTAGCTTCTTTCTTGCTTTCTTCTGGGAAAGATAAAGCCATGGCTTGCTGTGTATAAGCTTTGCCTGGAGTTTCTCCCGAGAACCAGAGATACGTAGGAACATGAAGCAGTATTTCAGTCATTCTTATTTTGTATTCTGGCAGCAGCCTCTGCAGCTGTTCTTGAACAAAGTTGAACCTCAGGCTGCATTGTGATTTGGCAGGTGCTGGCCCATGCAGGTGGCAAAGTGGAGTCCCTCTATATTAAAACTGGGTATCAAACAGAATGAGATAATTTTTTTATAGAAGTCAGTTGGAATTGTGCCTCTCTCTGGAAGAGGACATGGACATCCCCTCCCCAGATAGCAAGTTGATGCCTGCTGTCCTCAGTGGGAAGAGCAAATGCTCTCCTTCCCTCTGTCAAAACCTGCAGATGAGTGCAAGGAAAGGCGGGACCATGGTCCTGTTTCCACCAGGCATTCAAGGACAAGATCATGTCTCACTTCAGTATGGAGTGTTGAAGGAAGAAAGAGGCTGCTCTTGCTGACTTGGCTGAGGTCAGGCAAGAATCTCTTGTTTTCTCTCCAGTGTCAATAGAAAGGAATCAGATCCAGGCTGCAGCTCAGTAGATGTGACCTGGCCCACCCAGCATATGCTTCCAGAAGAAGTCATCCTCAACTGCAAATCTGGGGGAATTTTGGAAGGCAGAATAGAGGGTGTCTCTATTTAATCCACAAATGTGGATTTTGAGGTGTCTTTTGAAATCTCTAGGCCTCTGGTTCTCTGAATCTTGGAGCTGTCTCCTTCCTGTCTGGAGGTGACCTGGAGCATACTCCCTGGATGGTGGGGTATCCCCCACCTCAGTTCAATCCCTGGCTCACTGAGCCCCACTGTGAGTGCCACAGCATGTGCCCCAAATGCACCCACTGAAGTGAAGATCCAGAGTGGAGCAGTCTACTTTATCAGACTGGCAATAACGGGTGGGAATGTAACACCGAGGATACCCCTTCCAGAGCAAAGGAGCATTTGCAAATTAAGCAGAATACTTTTCTTGTTACTTAGGAAAACAGTGATGAGCCCGGGGATGGCCCTGATACATTTTGGAGGCAGCTGGATGAGGAAGAAGCAGGGCTTAGCCATCAGGTGGCACTCTGAGCATGCTGTTCAGCAGAGATGTCACACAATGTTCCTAGGATGGAGGAAATTCCTTCAATTCAGGAATATGACATAAACTTCATGAGCTGTGATTCATTTCAGGTTAACTCCCTTTCTTTATTCCTGCAAAATTAATCATCCGGCTACTGCATTGTTTTAATACATAGGAGTCCTAGGAACAGAAGTACAGAAACGATGTATTTTCCTAATGTTTCTTTATCTAAATATTTATTATGTTGCTTAATATTTTCGCCAAAGCAGACTAATTCCACTATTTGTTATCCTGCAGTAAACTAGCATATCTTGGCATCTGTTCTGAATTTGTGCCTGTCTTTGTCTTAATCTCCTATCATCAAGCTGATCTCAAAATAGGAACCTGAATTAATGATCTCCAGTTTTTTTTACATAAATCCCTTCTTAACCTTTTCAGCCATTTAACAGTATTTGCAGTCTCTGCTATTGTTCTGCATGAGGTTTCACATGGGAAGAATTTCACTTGAGAGCTTTTTTCTCTAGAATTACACATCTAGATAAAAAACATAATATTTCAAATGCCTTCCTGGTTTGTTCCTTTATAATTTTTAGCAGTAGAGCACTTTCGACTTTGATATACCAGCAGTAGTTTATTATTAGTGTGTTGGTTCTACATTAGTGCTTCTACAGGAAAAATTGTAGTGACAGCAATTGAAGGGTGAAATGAAAGGACTCGCGGTTAGCACTGCAGAACAGCACTGCAGACTATAAAATCGCTGTTTGCTCTTGAAGCCAGGATTTTGTAACTGGCATCAATGGGAGAGAGATCAGGCTCTGTAGCAGATGGCAAATACTACTCACACGCAGAAGACAGCAGGGCTGAACGGTTTTTGCACAATATTCTCCCCTTCTGCCCAGCATATTTGTAAAACATATTTTTTAACTTTTCTGACCTACTCACCACAGAAAACAATTTAATTCCTCACTCCTGCGTCATCTGACCCTGATATTTGGTGTATTCCCTGCCATTCATGGCTCCCATCCCCAGAGCCGTGAACAAAGCCGTGCTTGTTACAGGGAATAGCATGAGCTCATCCATTGTAATCATCCGGCTGCTTTAGCTGCTGCTCCAAAGGAGGTTTTGTGGCAATTTCTGAATGCCTTCAGACAAGCCAGCACTGGATAAACTTTGGTTGAATCTTCAGGGAGCAAAACTGAGTGGATTAAGTGCTCGTAGCTGCCGTAAGAATAGATTTTCTGAACGCAGGGAAGCCCCGGTTATTCAGATAATGCAGTGGTGTTTCAGCTCCAAACACAGCACTTCTTGGAGGCTGGGGGAAGCAAGGTCCCAGTGTAGGCTTCGGGCACCCCTGCAGCCGGTAACCCAGACAATGCTTTGATCCTCTGACATTCAGGGCTTCACAGAAACAAAGGTGAGAAAATGAGAAATGCAAATAAGTGATTTTGAAAGTGTGAAGAAAAGGACTTGTTGAAGCTTAAGCTTGCCAAAAATAGCAGTGAAACAACTCCATTTTATGCAGATGAGTTATAATCACATGTAAATTGCATTTTTTTCCAATTGGATTCACTGTGGCTTTTAATTTAAAGACCTGCTAGAGGTCCCTGAAGGTCTATAATCTCTCCTCCAGCTTTGGCTCCAAGAAAGAAGAGTTTTCTAAAATTATTCATGTGCTGCCTGGCTCCTGAAAAATCGATTGGCCCTTTTGTGCATTAACTACCTGAAAGGGCTTTAAGGTAAACACAGGGCACTGTCCTGTAGTCATTCACTACGAAGAACAGAGATAACAAGCTTGTAGGAGTTTTCTCACTGCACACCTGGGTACAGTGAAGCAGATGTAGCTCTACCTCCATACCATCTTTTCATTATCTCATAGGTTAAAGAATAGACCAAGTTCTGAATTTTTAATAATGCATAATCTAATTAAGTTATATAATCAAGTTAAGAGAGAAGTTGGATGTTGAAGCTCAAGAAGAAGTTCAAGAAATCTTCACAGGTTGTGGGACCTTGAGGAATTGCTTTGCTCCTCTAGACAATTTTCCCCAACCATTACAAATTAATGTGTTGTTACATTCTTGACATCACAGTCTGCTAGTGACGGAGGAAGGGCTGCTATAGCTTGTTTGGGATTTCCTACATCTGACTTGTCTCAGTTAACAGAGAGAAGTAAAAGGCACACACACCATTTCCCACCCTTCTTTATAATTAGTTGTTAAACTTCCCTATAACTGAGGTGAGCCTATGAAAAAATGTCACAGATGCCAAAGTCTTCACCCTTTTCTGATTTCCGTTTCATTACATGAGGCTGACTTTGAATCTAAAAATTAGGAGCTCAGACTCTCCTCTTACTGTTGCGAGGGCAGTAATCCTTTTACATAACATGGGGAAATGGCATAATTCTGCCAGACGGCTGCAAACTCAGTGGGGAGCGAAGCATTCAGACCCTTATCTATTGTTTTCCTATCCTGACTCATCCCAAGTAATTTTTTCTATGGTTTCTTCTGATTTTCAAATAGAATGTAATTCCGGTTTAATTTTTTTCTCCTGGCCACACATCTGTCTTTTATAATAAGTGCAGGTTTTTATTCAGCTAATGCACTAATTATCAGTGCCCTGAGAGAGATCCACATTGGAATTGCAGATGAAATGGAAAATAGAGCTACAGCAAAAAGTACAGCAGCTTGAACCTAACTCATGACCTTTTAAGACTTGTGGGTTAGCTCTGTGCTACACATTGTGATAACGTGGAATTTCCTGGCTTTAGCAAAGAGATACTCAGCCCTATTTGCTCCAAAGTGCAAAGCATTTACTGCCAAAGAAGAGTGAAAATCTTCCTAGCCATATGCCAGGCTGGTGAGCCATTTGTATTTATCCCAACAAGATGGACACTTACATTTTTGATTGTAATTCCTTAATGTTAAATTATATATTATATAACTATCAGGCAGTCAAGAACACCAAAATAATGAAATCTTGTAGTACTCAGAAAAGTAAATAACTGCTTGTAATATTACCAGCTTACAGGTGGTAGGGAGGAGCAGAAGCACGGATGGATTTATGTGACTCGCCAGACATCATGAAATGCAGATCTGCCGGAGCCAGAGAGATCCTCTCTCACAGTCTCATGTTTTAATCCCCAGTCTTTCTTTCTTTCCATTAAGATAAAGTATGTTTCCCTAATCCACAATATTTAAGGGCTTTTCAGGTAAGCCCTGAATCACTGGAATTCTCTGAAGCTTCCTCTGAAAAAAGCCGTGTGTTCAGCTAGCATTCATGAATATTTTAGCTGATGCCATTATTTTTTTAATATGATAAATATTACAGGGGAGAGCAGAGAGGCAGCAAAACTTTGCATTGGGAATAACAACGAATGGAGGCAGAGCATTCAGGGCAACCAGCTTGTTGGTCCTGCCTGTTTGCTAAAGCACCTCTTGGTGTGCCAGGGCGGATCACCACGGTCTGTGTTTTTAAGTCGCTCACAACGCCTGTGCTGTGCAGAGATTTGCCATCCCCCGTGCATTGCCGCGGGTCCCTGCGCAGTGTCCCTGTCCCCTCCCCATGTCACCAGCCACCGCTAGGTGATCTGCCACCACCTTCCTCACCGCCCTGCTTCCGAAGGGAGGGTGTAAACAGCCAACAAAATTTTCCACAGAGATGCTATTCATGAAAATATTTTTGCACGCGCCGCTTTGCAGCCTGCGAGCTGCAGTTTTGAGTTTCCTGGGAAGAAAGCCTATTAAGCTGCCTTTCTGCGGGATTGCCATAGCAACCCTCGCACAATGCCAATGGCCCAGATTCCCTTCAGCCCCTTCTTTCTCAACTGACAGCAGTGATTTTAATGCTCCTTGAACCAAATCTTTGCATGCGGAGACCGCTTTGGGGAAAAAAAAAAGAGAAAGCTTTTAATCAGGGCTAGTTGTTCTCTTTTCTCTTTCCTTTCTTCCTGGGAAGCGAGTGGGAAGACCTTTAGCATGGCGTCCCTCTTGGCCCCTTAAAGTCGCAGCTGGATGGTGACCACAAAGCAGTCCCATGTTCAGTATTATTCAGAGTTGTGGGACACAGTGGAGATGATGCTTGCACAGGGATTGCTTTTTACAGATATTTACATCTTTGGGCAGGGATGCTGGAAGCACAGTAGGGAAATAGAAACAAAACAATCACAAGAGCAAGGCAAATTCCCAGTTAAGCGTGAGAGCAGGACTGGGACTCGGAGCAGCAGCTCTCTGTAAAGCAGGGCAGGCTGCTCTGTTCATTTTAAGCATCCCAAAGAGGCCAATATGTGATTACTGCCAGGTCTGGAAGCTGTAGTAGGGTCCCCCAGTGACACTCGGTAGGGCATAAGGCCACAGTCAGGGCTGGCTTGTGGTGAAAGCTGGTGACATGGGAGATGGGAAAGCAGAGCCAACACCTGAGGATGCAGCTCAGAGCCAGCTCCCCGCAGGGGTGAAGCCACTCGCCATCTGACCACAGGCACACCACACCCCGGGTGCCCAGAGCTGCCAGCGAGCCAACATATGGGCAGGCACTTAGACACAGCTCAGGCAGGAAAAGAAATGAATGTCACCTGTGTCTGACTAACATAACCCAAGCTTTTTGGGAAGCTTTCCCTGACTGGAGTTGGTGCTGGGGTGCAAGGCTGCCAAAGCCCTCAGGCACTCCTTTTCTCTTGCCACCATCCCTGTCATCTCCCCTTTTCTCCTGCCTGCCCTCAGAGGGGCTCGTGGTTCATTGTCCATGGCAATGTCACAGAGAAGGTGGCAAGGTGTGGGTAGTCTGGGGAAGGTCCCTGGAGGCGAGACACCAGGTCAAATGCCTGGTGCATTGAGCTGCAGCATCCCAGGGTGCTGCACCCACAGCTGCAGAGGGAGCCTGGGGCGCAAACCCCACCACATGCACCTTCTGAAAAGGGAAATAAATCAAAGCTATACGTGTAATGTCATTCCTACTAACAGAAAGACTCCAAACCCCTCTTCTCCACTGCTCATCGTATCCATTGGTGGCATTCCCCAGCTGCATCCCTGTTTGCTGTGAGCATCTGGCCCTCAGCAAACACAGTTTGCTGCACGTTTACGTGCAGTGCTTAGTGCTTCTGGCTTAAAAGTCTGTGCAAACATCAGAAACAGAGGGAGCTCCTCAGCCACTGAATCCAGCCCTGGGCTATCTCAGGTAACCATGTCATGTATGCTAACTAATCCTCCCAGCAGAGCCCAGATGGAGGGATGAGCTGCCTGAGTCTGGCTGGGGAAGGGAACCAAAGTGCGCAGTGAGCAGCAGAGATCTGCAGGGATTCATGCCCTCCCCATCTGAGCCTGCCCTGGTCAGTAAATGTGAGTGGTTACCGCTCAGACAGGCTTCATGTCATCAGTCCAAGCAAATGGAGCATGGACGCAGAAGTGATGACGAGTGGAAACATGCTTTAGGGGAGAAATAGAGGCCAAGTTCTTGTCTGCACGAAACCAAAGAAGCTTTGGGAGCTGCCCCAGACTGAGGAAGCTGAGCTCTCCCTGCATCCCGTGTCCCTCTGTGGATGCTTGATTGACCTGCTTCAACCCTGCTGTGCTGTTCAGTGCTGGTGTCCGGCTGCTCGCTCTCCCCTGATGCCTTTTTGGGGTGAGGATGCCAGGCTGCCCCAAAGCTGACCTCTCTCTGCAGCCACATCATCCTACCTTGGCAAGGGCAATCTCCCATTTTGGGACCCAGGAGAAATAATGTCACTAAACCAGGAGCCTGCAGAGAGGCTTGCAGCAGCGGAGGTGATGCAGCAAATTCCCCTGAGCTGTAAATGTATTTATATCCCATCCCATCCACTTGTGGTGAAAAACCCCTTACCAGTGCTGTGGACAGGAAGGAAACCATGTATGCATTTATCTGCGCTTTTTCCAGCTGGTGGTTTGATGGTTTGTGGGATCTGTCTTTCCCAGCAATCCCCTGTGAGCTGTTTCAATGCTGGGAGGGTGGGAGAAGGAACAAAATGCTCTCTTGCTGGTTTTCCGCCCCTGGAGGTGCAGAGGGACTGGGCATCCTCCCCATTGCCCCTCTGCTGGGCAGCCCACTGAGCTTCACTGAAGGCAGCAGTGGAAGTGGGAAAAGGATGGGATGGATGGAACGGTTTGGAGAAATTGTCATAGTCTTACATAGACTTAGGAGCTTACAAGCTTTTCAATTAATTTCCCTCATATATGTGCCACTAATTCTGCCTGGATGAACTATAAACTCCTTCTTATTATTTCTTAACAAAAAAAAAAAAAAAAGAAAAAAGGAAAGGAAAAAGAAGTTCTTACAGAGTTTTATCTAGTATAAATATAACCTTCCTCCCATTCAGAAAGATAACGGCCTGTACAAAATGAATTTTTACAGGATAATTTGCCATTGTGGGAGCTAGGCTGGGTCCCAGTTTGACCACTCTCATTATCTCTGTGCCCATATGGGGCTGGAGGTGCCGTGTACAGGCAGAGCTCCCGGCTCAGCCGGCTGGAGAGGCTGCTTCACTGCTCTCACTCAGCAGCTCTCAAAGAGAGAACAGCACAAATATTTGTGTGTGAAGTAGGAAATAAATCGTGCATTTTACTGGAGGACTGCCAGCATTTGTTTTATCATGCTATGCCTGCAAATGTTTGCAAATACTGCATCAAGTTGCCATACTACAGCAAAGATTAGGATTCAGCACTTTAAAGCCTGTGTCAAGGCTTGAGATAAGTCTCCTTTTAATGAGGTATTTGAGGACCACTCATACTCCAAAAAGTGTGGTTTGGGTGTGTGAGTCTGCCCATGTTTTCGCTCTGAATATGCCACAGCTAAGGGAAGTGAGGGAGTTGCACGGCCTCCTGAACATCTCTTTCTATCTAGGGACACACAAACGCCATCTCAGCAGAAAACACAAGTTTCTGTCATCGCTCTTCATGTGGCTCATACAACAGACCAGGCCGAGTTCATGGCCCCAAATTGAAATAAAATCTTTTAAGCAAGAACTAGGTTAGAAATTTAAGAAGCTGGAGAAAGTCCATACGAAGCTGGCAGGAGATGCACAAAGCACCACAATTTCCCCCCTGCAACAGATTATAAACCTTGAGGTTTATAACCCAGGCTGCAGAAAACAACACTTGAAATCCCATTTTTCCAGGCTGCCTGTCCCGCTGGTGATTTGGAGTCTCCAGCACATGCCCTGCTCCTTTACATGCTGCTGGTCCCCTTCCTACTCCCATATCTGCCTCACAAGGCTGCACCTCTGAGTTGCTGCTGGGGCTTAGTAAAGATGGAAAACTGCTAGAAAGACAGGCAGTTAGCTCCATGGATATGTGAAAAAACTAACTACTGCACGTGTCTAACCATTTGCACATCGGAGAGGAGGCAATGGCCCTTCCTTGGGTAACCCTTACACAGGGTATGGTGTTCCATAGCGTGGAGCAGGCGTGCCTGAGGGAGGAGAGGATGTCCTTCCCAAACCTCTCCTGAACTGGTGTTTGCCCGACATCCTCCTGGAAAAGGTGCTGAGCTCATCCTCTGCTGGGAATACTCCTGGCAACTTGCTGGCTCATGCCATGTCTCCTCTGCCAGGCCCTCGCCCTCTCACAGCAGCAGCAGAGGAACCACAGGGCTTATTAGGGCAAAGTCTCCCAGAGCCATTGAGCATCTCCTTTTTGTATGTCATCATCCCATCTGGAGTTCCAAGAACTAGTGCAAAAATGTCAGTGAGCTGCTGGACTGGCACTACAACCTGCAGGGTGATGGACTGGCACTACAACCTGCAGGGTGATAGGCCCTCATAAATACTGTTGGTCTAAGCTTGAGGGCCTATCTGTGCTTCTTTTTATTGTGGAATAAAGCTGAAGAAGCTGAGAGCCTGAGTCATATGGGCGTGCAACACTACCAACAGTTTTTATGAGACTGAGCTTTTTGGCAAGAAACTCACTCCAACTGCTTGCTTGACCCAACTGAACTGTACCTGGCATGGCGGTTGCCAGGAAATCCTGGTCTTCCATGTTAAAGTCAATGCTTGAGATACACCTCTCTTCTCCTTGATTTATGACACACATAAACCATGAGATTATTAATTTTGTCTCATTTGCTTACATATTTAAAAGGTGCCATGTATTTGAAATCTGATTGTCGTATGGGCCCTGGCTTTACTTATAGGCTGAGGGTCTTACTCCTCTGCCTCATCTGGGAGTTTTCTATTACTGCCAAGTCTGTGCATACGTATTTTATCTTTCCCTTTAAAGCTGGCAAAGCCTAACTCCACTGTTTGTTTGGGGTTTTGGTTTTTTTTTTTGTCATGAGTACTGAAAAACAGGCAGGAGGTCTGTTTATGACTTCTTGTTGGCCCTTAATGAAATACTTCACATTTTATGCCTCATTTTTTTCTACTGACTAGTGAAGCTTGCTTTAGTACTCCCAGCTGTACTGCATGGTTAATCTGTGAATGCTTCTAGAAGAGCAGTGGAAGATGAGAGATAAATATATATATTCCCTTAGTGGGACCTGCAGCATTTCGCCTGATTTGTCTGGTAGGAACATCTCCTTTGTATATAGCTCTCATGTGTTGCCTGCATCCAGGACAGTACCCGATACAAGCATACACTATAATTTGTGTCCTGTTGGAGCATGTTCCCCGAAAAAGCCCTACATGAGTCATATCACTCTCCCAAACTCCCTACCTGCTGCCAAGACGTCCAGCTGCATGAGGAGGAAGCACAAACTGTCACATGGAGATCTTTTTGACGGTGGTGTCCTGTCAGCCTTGTGCTTGTCAGAGCCTCCTCAGGCAGCACTCACCAGGCTGTGCTGCCTGATTTGCAGCAAGGCTTGCTTTGCCGTAGGAGATGTGTGGTAACGAATTCCCTCTGGGTCACCTTCATCTGCAGCAGAAAACCAGACAGATGGGGCCTGAGGGAAGCATTCCCATAATGAAACAGAGAGGCAGAGTACCTCCAAGGATGGCAGCAGTTCCCTCACATTAAAAACATTCTTAAATAACAAGGACTTTTGATAATCTTTTCTCACTAGATACTCTCCTCGGAAGTCCCTTCATTCAGTTTCAGTGCATCCCCTTTGATGCACTTGAGTTTTCGCACAGCCTCATTCAGAAATTTTTATTGTATTTCAGTTCCTTTGCGGACTCATTCATTGTTTGCTGCAGCTCCAACATGGCTGTTAATGGTGCAGGTGTGTTGCCATCACACACAGCAGTGGCTCCTGCTGCAGATGTTGAGTTTAGCCTCAGTTACACTGACTGTTGTTTTCCCCATGAGATGAACTGAAACAAACAAGACACATTTGAGGTGCAGGGTAAGGAGCTGGAAGAAGGCAAGAGTGGGAGGAAACAAACAAGTGGTTTACATGGAAATATCTTTCAAATGGCTCATTTTCTGTCATTTAAAGTACAAAGACTAATGCACAACAGGAAATGTCTTTATTCCAGCAATATTTCTTGACCACCCACTGTCAGAAATCTTCAATGTGTCATGTCCTTCCGTGTATGTGCATGTTTTACATGGAATGGTAATGTCATACTACTTAGTTTTCCAGTGATAAACCACACTCTTGGGGCAAAACACTTGGCGTCTGGTCCTTTTAAGAGTGAGGAGGATAGTGCACACCTGTGTAAATCACTTTCTACGTCTGGAGCTGGCCTATGTTAATCTCCACCCCAAAGTAACCCAGACCACTGGAGGAGGCTGATGCCATCTCATTAATTTGCCTTGTTTTGTGTTTTTGTGCATTTTTCTGCCGCAGATTATTTTGAGAGTCATGAAACTTTTACAGAACACAAGAATTACAGTGAAGAATCTGGTTTGTTCATTGTGCTGCCAGCTACAGAGGGCTAGAAGTGATGAGACTGACTTGAAAATCACAAGTCCTGAAATAATATATATATTTTTTACATGTTTTCCTCCTGTACTTGGAGCCTCCAACTACAGTCAGTGCCACATATTCAATTTTTTTCAGCAAAAAGGGTGCCATTAAAAAGGAAAAAAGAAGGATGGGATCATTTTCAAGAGGTGAAACATGTAGGAAAACAGCAACTACCGTGAGCATTGATAAACCCAAAGAAGGTGGTAATGCTGCTTTAAAAACAAGTTTGGGATTTAATTTATTTTAAACTCTGTTTCACTCTTGTCTTCTGCCTTTACCTAATTTTTAGTCCAAGCTAACGCTGCTGTTGCTAAGACTTCCAGGAGAGAGAAATTCATGTTTCTAAGGGCCATTACAGTTGACACAGCAGGACTTCAGCTGAAAACTAATCTGAAGTGAAGGTTGAGTCTGGAGGACACCCTGGTGCTTACTGCCGTGCCCCTGGCTACTGGGTCACAGACTATTCGGGGGAGCTCAGCTCGGAGTATAAGGGTTGCAATTGTGCTGGTGTGGTGGGTGGCGAGAGACAGCCTGTTCCTATGGGCAGGGGGGAGGGATGGGGGCGGAGGGGGCTGGGGGAGGAGAACTTCATTTGCCACTGCTCCCAGGGCTCTTAATTGCAGCAGCGTACATGGTGATAAGCTCCTGAATTGCCTTTCATCGGCCGGGAAACCCAGCATGTGAAAAAATTCGGTCTGTCATTGTCTGCTCGCACAGCTCGCTGCCTGACCCGCCAGTCTGCACACAGGACGGGAAAATAAAGGCAAATATTACTGCCACTCCAAGAGCCACCGGCCGAGGCATCGCCGCCTCGGGCCAGGGGAGGTGGAAAGATCAAGGTGGTGGAAGTCAGCTCACGTCGGCCACGTTGCAGGCTTCATTTGTCCTCCTTTAGGGCCACAACCTCCGTGGCCAAGCTGTTTCCGCAGCTGCAGGTGAACAGCTGGGCCACGCGGCGCTCAGAGCCAGGGGTGGCACACGCGTGAGCCGCTGCCGGTGGGGACAACTGCGCTCGGGTTTTACAGTTCCCGGGCCCAACTCTTGAACACCGACTGTGTGCAGAGAACCTGTAGTTTGCTTGTTTATCTAGCTCATCCTGTGACTTCCAAGGAACGGTTTCCTTGTCCTTATGCTAATTCAAGCCCTGCTGAATAAAGAGGCTTTTTTCCCCTCATGCCGTCCTGCGAGAGGTTGTCTTTATTCAAGAGCCATGAATGATGTGCGCAGGGTACTAATCGGGCGCACAAAGCGCCCCGTCCCGAGCCAGCCAAGCGTACAGCTGTCCTTTTGTTCACAGGGATGGAGAGGGAACCTAAAAAGTGCTCCTGCCCCAGGGACAATAGCAGCGGCTCGAGAGACGCCTGAGATTTGGCAGGGCCCCTCTTTCCTGGCGCTGAAGGGCCTTTATTAAACATAAATCACGTCAGCTGCTACCGCAGCTCTTTCTCAGCTTATAAAAGATTCCCCTTTACTGCTTAAATGACACGATGGAAAGGAATTGCTCTGAAACACCCCAAAGACCAAAGCAATGGAGCAGGTTGGGGACAAATGACACTTCTGACTGTTTAATAGTAATGCTCATCTGTCGCTGTTACAATGATACTTGCAGCTGGGTTAGTTTTTTAAGCTGGCTGATGATTCAATGTGCTTTATTGATTTTGTGTTGTCTTGAAATGTCATGAGGTCACGAGGACAAATTTTATACCTGTGAGTTATGAAGAATAATATGGAGCCCTACAAGCCCTGGGATAAATACGCTGCCATATGTTATCCCTGGAAAAGCGTGATGCCTCGGGCATAATAACTAAGTGTAGAGCATCTCTGCAAAAAGTGTCGTACATCTGCCAAGGGAATAATTATTTGACTTTCTTATGCAGTGATGTATGATCTGACTGCAGCATTTCCCTCGGCTGGGGAGCAAATGCTCTTTCTTCTTCACCTTGTAAATAAAAGGGCATTCTGAATATAAGGAACAAAATGGCTCATGGAAAATGGGTAGCTTCAGGTACTGCTGTTGGCAATTCTCATCCCTCACTGGGCAGTGGCTGCTTCTGGGCAAGGAGATGTCACTGGGAGTGCAAGACATGGCAACCACTGAAGCTTTGAGCAAGATGAGGATGTGTCAGGAGGAGTTTGATATCTTTCTGGAATTTCAGGCAACAGGATGCTGGTAGTGACTGGAATTGAGTAGTGTATAACTTAAAAGTCTTACCTGGAGGGCTCCCTTCAAGGTGGAATTGTCTGGGCTCATCTGCTTCTCATACAGAGATGTACCAGCCAAATCCAGGCAGTTACCAGCTATGCACTCTGACTATAAATATGTATATCCACCTGTTGTTTAAATTTGCACTTTAATTGCAGTGATGGCTCACTCAGACCGTGCCTCCAAAATCCCTCCTCCCTTCCTGCTTGCTTTCACCTTTGTTTCCCTTGAGTTGACACACCTGGCTGGGCAGCTCCCTTGCTTGCCACAGACAGCTGTCCCAAGGATGGCATTTCTGTCCCACAGGCTCCCCTGCCCCTGTTGTGGTCGCTCTCATTCAGGCCAGGCAGGGCAGGGCTGCACAGCCATGGAATCAATCCATGCACCTGCACTGTACAGTGGAACAGGTAATTCCATAGGTGCCATTAGTCCCCTAGTTCAGTATCAGTGCAATGCTCCATGATCATCACCTTGTGGAGTCAGGGAAAGCATATTAGAGGCTTTCACAGGTGAAGTCCTGCTGGCACTGGGTAACAAGAAGAGCTCCTTTTTTGTATAGTGAGATCCTTTTTCATGTTTTCAACACATTCTCAGGTTTTGACAAGGATCCCCACCAATCTCCCAAGGAGTCATAAATAACTGAGCCTACAGCTCTATGCATCATGTCACAGCTCCTCTCTGCAGAACAAGCCATTGCTCTGACCACCCCAACCACCAAGTTTGCAAAAAACTGCGTTGACGGTTCCATATTTTCCAGGCTGGATTTAGGTCTGATTTGTTCCTGCCATATTTTATTGCAAGTTATTCAAGTCAATGTAGAGTTGCTTAGTTTGCACTAGCAATAACTTTGGCCCTGAATCTGCAACAATTTATTCCCATTTAAAAAAGCCAAGGTACTGTCTGCACACCACTGGGACATTCACAGAGAATATAAAGTCTCTTATCCAGTGGCTGTTGCTCCTTGCATTTGATATTTGCCTCGTGAAGATCTGGGTGGCATGGCACTCAAATGAAGATTATTCAGAAAGACACATTTTTCCTGACATGAGTAATAGGCTGGAAAAAGAGCTAATGGAGTGTTAGTAACCCTGAGACCAGTCATCACATTGCTATCTTCAGAAAACTCATCTGTATGAAATGCTCATCTTTTTTACAGGTGCCATGAAACTTCAGTTTTCTCCTAAATAGTATATCTCCGAATTTACATATATTAATTGTATATTTATTATTATTATTATTGTTTCATATAGTAATTTATACATTATTTATCTCAGAATTTATATATAGATATATAAAGATACTGAGATTATATATATTTGTATCTCAATGCATATCTCTTATGCGTAATATGCAAAGCTGAAGTATGAAAGCTTAGTTTACCCAAGTAAAGTTTAATGGAGTTGATGGCAAGGAAAGGCAGAGACAAAATAGTGTATTAATTGCTTTGGATCTTTAGATTTATTATTTCTGACTTGCTGCAGACCAGAATAAAATTCATAATAGCACAGGTGAATCATTCTATTTACTCTCTTTACACTGAGAAGCTTTAACCAGTTTTTAAATGTATTTCTTTTCTTTAGAATACTTTTTCAATTGCTAGAACACCCTGACTTGAGTTTGAAATGTCTTTCACTCGCTCATTAAACAGAAGAAGGACAACAAATGTCAAAGTGAAAATGTGCAGAGGATGGGGAGATGATTCAGCCTTACTGATCGCTATTTACCATGGCAATTTGCTTTATAAGTTGCAGATGTAAGTTTTAGCAAGGCAGGATCATCTTGGACTGTTTCTGCTCTGTGCCTTAGAGTCTCCATCAGTTAAAAACCTTTGCTAGGGCTGAATACTTAACTTGTGATTAGCCACCGAAACACAAAGGCAGATTCTCACAGTCGGTGTGCACCAAATTCAGCCTAAGTGTGGCCACTCACTCCCCCCACCCAGGCTCTTCTGCATTCAGCACTCGCCCTGGAAACATCTCAGTTGCTGGAAGGATGGGGGACTTGGCACATCTTCCTTGTTTGGGTCCCATCTGAGACTGCAGATGTCTGCACATGTTGAGTTGTGTTCCTTTGCACCCACGCAGGACCACTGAGCTCTCTTCACATGAGTCACAGCCTCAGGAGCTGGCTTGAGGCACTGACACTGGTGGTTTGGCACTGTGCCTCCAAGCAAGCTCTTGGGAGTTTTGTACCATGCCTCGTTTCCAATGGTATCCACAGCTTTTTGCATGTGAAAGTATGAGATGTGCTCTCAGAGACTGCTTGAGCCAGTAGAGCACAGGTGCTCCCAGAAAGCACATGCGGTGGGGAGGGCCTGGGCTCACTGTTTTTTGGGGAAGGACTGCCCTTGGCTGCTTATGCAGTGCTGAAATAGCAGAGCATCAGTATTTCTGAGACACAGCCATCCAGTTATTGGTTAATAAAAGCTTAAATGCAAAAAGGTGATCGCAGATCAATAAATGGTATGTCCCTTGTGAGGTCTTGATGAAAAGGGGTGTATCTGAGAGGGTGCATAAGTTCTGACAGTGGCCTAGAAAGTGAAAGGAAACAGTAAAGGATTCACTACCTTTTTTTTTTGCTCTTATTGTAACAAAAGATGTAGGTTCAGATCCCTGAAAATTATGCCACCAGTACCTCATCCTAGTGAAAAGGAGAACTGATTTTTGTCTGCTACCAGAGCACATCCCTTTCTCTAAATGAAAGATATAAACTCACAACCCAAAGGTGTACTTTGATCTGCACTTACGTGCACTGTATTCTTCTGCAGTCTCCTGAAATGCTCCTGATAATTGGGATCTTTCTACACCTTTAGCCCCAGAATAACTGAATTATGGACACAAAATTACCTGGACTTGCAGGGGAATGTGCTCCTATAGATTTTCTTTCCACTCAACTGATATGAAGCTCCATTAATCCTGGCAAACTTCTTAAATCATTTTCCCAGTCCAAGTAGCACACGCTTGATTGGCACTTCTGCAAAAAAAGGGATCTGAATGTAAAATCCTCGTTTTTTTAGCAGCATCATTCACACATGGGAGCTGCCAGATGGCTGTGCTCTCCTAGGCCAGCCCATTGAGGGAGCAGGGAAAGCAGCACATGACATTCTGGCAACTGCGGGCTCTCGGGTGCATCGGCCAAAGGAGGCAAATCCCACCTCCTCCCTGCTTCAGGAGGCAAATCCCACCTCCTCCCTGCTTCAGGACACACCATCAGTAAATGACTCCTGCCTCTGCATGTCAACCCTGCCTCTGGGCTACAGGCAACAGCGAGTTTGTCAGCAAGGTCTGGAGAGAGAGCTGCCACAGCGCATTGATGATATCAATGGGCGTGGAGGAGAAGGGATGTCAGAGCCTGGATTAGGAGTGGAGCAGCTGGAAGGGGGTTGGCAGGGGCTGGGGGTTCATCGGAGCAGCGCAGAAGGGTGCCCCACTTATTTAAACAGCTGCAGAAATTCCAAGGAGCTGTTTTCTCCCCTGTCAGAGCCCAGAGCTCATCACGCCTCCTGAAAGGCTGGGGTGTGCAAGCTTGGTGCAGCACTGGCACTGAAAAGGGAAGCAGGGTTGTCTTATGGAGGCAGCTGAAGAAGCAGGCAGGGTTTTTGAGCTGGTGACTGGGAGTTTTCAGGGTACTGCAGGGCAGTTTTCAGTACCCAGTGTCTTGTTCCTTGCCTTGTTCCAGCAGATCAAAGTCATCTGCATGAATTCAGACACCGCTGTTTATATTTCAGTCTATAACAGAAACTAGATCCTTTTTACCAATCTCTGCTGTCTGCAGGTGAAGGCACCAACTTCAGTCACAGTAGAAGTGCTGCCTCCATTTGCCTCAGCCCTCCCCACTGCCCTTGCCTGCGATGGTTGCTATTTTTATCCTCTGTAAAGACAGTACAATCAACTCCCTCTGCTACCAAAGGAGCTCTGATGGATAATTTAATACCAAACACTGGATGATTAGGGGTACAGGGAGGCTTTATTACAGTCAGAGAGAAGCTGAACAGGCGAAGGTTGTGCTGCAAGTCTGAAATCTCCCAAAAATAGCAATATGGAAAGCCCACGGGGGGGAAAAGCTCTACGGAAGTGTCAAATGCTGAAAGAACCTGGTGGCTCAGGGGAAAAGAGAGGCTCCTTAGAATAGGGGCTGTTCACCCGTTAAACCCCAGCCTGCAAAATAGGCTGGCTTCTGGTGTGGTCAAACAAAATATGAGGTGGCTGTTCAGGTTGTCAATGAGTCAAACAAATCAGGCCATGCCTTAAATTATACTCACTGCTTTTGGACTGAAAAAGGAGTAAACAACTCTACTTTCCCCACAGGAGGAAAGACATGATTTCTTTGAAGCTCTCTTGATGTCAGAGGTCATCTGTATTACTTTTTTTTTCAACACTGGCTCTACTTGTTGTTCACCTCCCTGTATTGCTGGAGGAAAGGGACTCATCATGTCTTGCAGAGGAGCACGTGTTATAGCAGACTGGATTTTCTCTGACAGCTTCTGCTGACTGGAAGGTGCCCTCATGCTGAGTTGTGCACACAGTTAACATGGCAAAACTCCTTTTAAGTGGGGTAGATCTGCTGTCTTGCAGATGTGCTGGTATAAATACATCTGTATTGGGATAGCTACTCATGTAGATAAATTAAATGACTCTTCTTGTCTAAAATAGATATACTTGTTATACCAGAACAATTTATGCACTAAGGGAATTAGTCATATAACTATATACAGTAGTTGAAATGGGATTTACCAGCTAGTGGGATGAAGATTTATTCTTATCCATACAGAAGCAAGTACAGGTTTATTATTAATCTATCCTATGTAGCAGACACAGTATGGACCCATATGCCTAGCAGCATGAATCTTATAACAGTGAATTTCCTTTATACTTTGTTTCCAGGATATATCAATTAAAAAAAACCAAACAATTTTGCAAAAATAATTATGGCAGGGCAAAGAGTGTCCATGCCCTGTCTGAACAGCTGTCTTGAAATAATTATGGCCAGAGGTGGGTTACAATCCTTCCTTCTGTCCAAACCCCTTCTGGCTTTGAGATCTCAGTCATACCAGTATGATAAAGGAAAAATCTTCCTCTTCTTTGGTGGCATTTCAATAAGCTCCTCAGCTCATGTGGAGCCCGCCTACACCAACTAATGGAGTGGCTCTTAGTGGGAAACCCTATTTAAACTTGAGACAGATCATCATGGCTGTGGGGAGAACACTCATACTGGGTCTCTCTGTCCATCTTCCTGATGCACGGGGCACAGTTCCTTGCCCCTTTGCAGGGGGTTGGCACAAGGGAGACACCAGGGATTGCCCTCAGCATTGATGGGTGCCAGTCCTAGGGCCATGGCAAACTCATTTCTTTTCTCTTGGATGTGCTGAGGACAAGAGACCAGTGAGACATGAGCATTGATACTGAGTTGGAGCATTCACATTCCACCCACTCCTACCACTTTTGTCTTACACTGATATACCCCAGCCTTGAGGCTTACAGGATCTGGCCTTTGCTAGCATTTTGCTAGAGCCCAGCAACAAGACTTCTATTTTGTCTGGCAGGGCTCATTTCAAAGAGGCCTGGTCCCCGGAGAGGCAGCTGACATTCTCTTTCTTCATTTCATCCTGTCAGCTGTCTTCTCAGTTCTGTCTTTTAGACCTGTTTTTGTTCCTGGGCAGAAATACTTGTGCAGGTCAGCACTGAGGTTTCATTCAGTAGCAAGCTAAGGAATTTTTCAATGGCATAATGTTAGCCTATTTTAATCCCTGCATAAATTCACTCTCCTATAACCTGGATACATTTAATTTAATGACAACATTGAGCCACGTCAAGAAAACAAATGGAAGTGGAAGAGGTAAAAAATAAAGTCCCAAACCTTTTGGGTGTCTCGGACAAACTGCAAAGTGGATGAAGAATGCAGAAATACACTTACACTGCACCACCGTGGCGACTTTTCCAGGCCAGCAGACCGGTTACTCAGTATCCGCTGTTTCAGTTCCTAGCTCAGCCACAGATGTCACTACAAAGATAAATTTTTTACCTTTTGCTGGGAGTTGCTGACGTAAGGAATAAGAAGCCAGGTTGCAGAATCAAACCTTGTGTCTCCCAAACCAACAGGGAATGATGCAATAGTTCTCACAGTGTTTGGCAGTTCACCAACACCAACAGATTTTCCAAGTATGAATGTCAACCAAAAAAGCCTTCTTCTTGGCTAAAAAAAAAAAATCTCTCTCAGAGCCATCCCCATCTCTGCTTCCCCAAGGTCCCAATTACAGCCATGTAAGAAATTCTCTTCTCCCTTTCCTTTGCTTGCAGTCATGTTTTTGTGGTGTGGGTGGAATTGCTCTTTGTAGGTAGCAGTGCCCCGGGGCTTCGTTCTGTGAATCTCACTACAGCAGCCACCTCTTCTTATCTGCCAATCAAGGTATTCTCCCACTAGTCATTTTATAATCTACCATGTAATACTTTACAATCTACTGTAGGGTAGACTTTTGACAAGATATTTCATGGTTTATTCAGAGTAAATGCACACTAAGCTCATTTAATCTAAAATCCATGTGGTTTCCAAAATTTCCTGTGTTCTCTATGTCCTCTTTATAAAAATACCAGCTTTTCCTCCTGCAGCTTGGATTCCAACAGGACTTTATTTCATTCCTCTACTTTTCTCTTCCCTTCTTTAACTGAAAGTTGCTACCAGCTTCTCCTGAAGACAAGGGCAAAGCTGTGATGGACTTCAGCAGGTGAAAGGCTGAGTCTTTAGCTACCACGCTCATCTCCCAGAAATGAGACCAGCATCACCTCCATGGGACATGAGGGCACCTTTGAAACACATTATCCACCGTAAAAAGGAGGCTGTCCAGCAGCACAGCTGCAGGCAGACCACTCACTCAACAGCAGATCGAGTTACCGGAAATCAGACTTTTGAGTTACCACACTTAGCCTGAGCTTTACACATTAGTCTTGGCAAATGCTGAGAAAAGAATCATAGCGTGAAAATCACATTGTTGTTCCAAATGGACGTTCTCTGCACCAGCAAGTGAGAGGTTTGGTGGCTGCAAATATAATGTCATTGGGGGGCATTCTTATGTCCTGACTGGTTGGGAGAATTTTGGTGACAGCAGCATTTCATTGGACACAGCTCCTACAGAGTGTCTCCCTGTGAGCAGCCTGAACATTCCCAGGGTGTCTCTCCCACTGCTGTGCAGGGCTGTAACTCCCTGAGCTCCGTAGCTGAGGGTTCAACTTGGTGCCAGCACCTCGCTGCCACTAGGGCGAGTGATGCTTTAGAGGTGTGTATTTTCTCCATCCCTGTTGAGCAGAAAAATCAAGCCCTTCACAGACATGTGGGCTTGCCCAGTGGTATCTGCAATTGGGCTCAGCTCTGAGCCCACCTGTCCCATCTGTCGCCACCGGCTGTGTTAGACACACAGTGTGCCTCGCTGCAGGGTAAATCCTGGTGTCACGGGCCTGGGCTGCAGCTGCTGCAGACCCAGATGCCCCCAGATCTCAGGTATCAGTTGGGGATTTTGTGGAGGTAAAGGGATACATTGACCGAATTCCTTGCCCCTCATTCCTTCTTTTGTTTTCACAGAATAGGCTCCATTGGAAGGGACCCTTCAGGATCATAGAGTCCAGCTCCTGACCCTGAGCAGGACACCCCAAGAGTCTCAGTGTGAGCCTGAGAGCATTGTCCAAACGCTTCTCGAACTCTGTCAGGGTTGGTGCCGTGACCACTTCCCTGGGGAGTTTATTCCAGTGCCCAACCACCCTTTTCATGAAGAACCTTTTCCTGATACCCAACAGAAACCCACCTGACTCAGCTTCATGCTGTTTCCTCAGGTCCTGTCACTGAAGAGATTAATACCTGCTCCTCTGCTGCCCCTCATGAGGATGTTGAAGGCCACAATGAGCTCTCTCCTCTTCTCCAGGCTGAACAGACCAAGTGACCTCAGCTACTCCTCATAAAGATTCCCCTCCAGACCCTTCACCATCCTCATGGCCTCCTTTGGAAGCTCTGTAGCAGCTTTATGTCTTTCCTATATTGTGGCCCCCAAAACTGCCCCCAGCAGTGGAGGTGAGGCCGCCCCAGTGCAGAGCAGAGTGGGACAATCCCCTCCCTTGCCCGGCTGGCGATGCTGTGCCTGATGCACCCCAGGACACCATTGGCCTCCTGGCTGCCAGGGCACTGCTGACTCACAGCCAGCTTCCATTGACCAGGACCCCCAGGTCCCTTTCCACAGCACTGCTCCCCAGTCTCTCATAGCCCAGTCCGTACACACGGCCGGGGTTGCCCTGTCTCAGGTGCAGAATCCAGCACTTGCCCTTGGTAAACTTCAAGCAGTTGTTGATTGCCCATCTCTGACTTGTCAAGGTCTCTCTGCAGGGCCTCTCTGCCCTTGAGGGAGTCGACGTCTCCTCCCAATTTAGTGCTGGCAAACTTTAGTGTTCCTGCATCCAAGTTGTTAATGAACATTTGAGTAATTTTGTTGGAACTACTTCTTTCTCACGTTTTGAGGAAGCCTCTGCTGTGTGTCGGACCCTCAGGACATCGAGCACACACACAGGCAGTGAGTGGCCCAGAATTTTGTGAGGCCACCACGATTTTGCGGGTTTTTCCTGCCAGGAGGTTTCGTGAGGAGTGAACCATGTGGGAATGGTGAGCCCACAGCAGGGGGCAGTGCTCTATGGAAAATCCATCCACCGTCCTTCAGCCATTTTGAGCATGGAAACTCTGACATTACAGGGCCTGACCTAGCAGAGTGGAGCTTCTTTAACATCCCTTTTACTCCCTGTCCAGGAAGGATGATTGCAGTGGAAAGAGGCTTGTGCACAACTCTCTCTGCACAACTTAGGCATTGTTTCTGTCTCAGACACACACTTGGTTTTGAGGTTGAAGAAAATAATCAGATGTTTCAGTGTTTAAATCCATGTGTGTATTTTCCCAGATGTATCTGGTGTCTCCTTGAGTCATTCCTAGAAAGAAAACTCAAAAGCCAAGGCACCTCCAGAGCACCCTGAGAAGGGAGCTTTCGGCAGCTGGCCTGCCTTTATCAGCCATCATTCAGGAATCACATGCTACCCCAGGAGGGGCCATTTTAATTAAACTTGAGACTATTGCCAGCCTTTCCACTCGACTTCAGCGTCAGCCCTTTCCCTGTGTTTACTGCAGACACATCCTGCCTGGAACTCTATCCAAACACTACAGGATCTTGCAAATAAACACTCAGCAGTGAAGTCCAAGCCTTTTCTCCTCCCTGTTTGTACTGCCCTGTACTGTGGGACGACAGACCACTGTTCGGGAGGGAGCAGGGATAGGTGGCCCTGGTGAGCTGAGTTGCAGCTTACTCCTGCAATTTAAACCAACTTAAAGCTTTGCTGAAGGTCTGCTGCTGCAATTTAGGGTAGAAAGTGGTTGTTTTCTCGTTGTTTTGCACCATGTTGCCACTGGGGAGCTCAGCTGGAGGTAGTAAGGAGCTCTCCATTCCCCTCTCCATCTCCTCTTGCCATTCTCAAGAATGCATGCAAAGATCTCAAGGGGACACCATGTGTGAACCTCCACAGTGCTTCCTGCAAGTGTCAGGGCAGCGAGAAGATTTTCCTATCTAATCTGTATCTGTGTACTTGCTTAGACTTGTAATAGGTGCAAGAGAGGGGGACTGCTCTTGCTGGTTCTGCCCTTCCCACCCAGGATGCAGGGACCTCTGCTTGCTCTCCCACTGATGACATTTCCATGGAAACCACAGAAGTGGCATTCAGGGTAGAAGGGGTTTGGAAAGGATTGCAGGTCCTTGAAGAATCCTTTCATAGGCTTTGTCTCCTACATCCCCAAAGGGCCCACAGGTCCCTGGAGCGACCAGAAGAGGCACGGTGGAGCTGCCCAAGCCTTCAAGGGCCTCACAGTGTTGGCTCTGTGCTTTGCTTTTTGTTTTTGTGATTTCTGCTCCCTGGCTTATCCCCTGATCCCTTTCCCCTCCCCTCTCTGACATGCCTCTCTGGCTTTCCCAAGCACTATGCCAAGACGCTAATTACATTCCTTGTGCTCCTGTGTTTCCATTAATGGCTGAGGACTTGGACCCATTCCTCTTTCCTCCTCTCCTCCCAGCATACCTGTCCCTGTCCCAGAGACGGTCCTGTCCCAGGCAAAGAGCCGGTGCTGAGGGTGCCACATGGCATGGGGCAGGACTCCGAAATCCAAGCGAGCAGAGAGGAGACAGCCTGCACATTGCCCAAACACAAATGTGAAAGGTGGGACGTGTCACCCCAAGGTTACGCAGGCTCAAGAAGCAATTAGACAAACTCACTGAAAGCAAATATGCCCAAGGCTACTAAACACACAGACATGACCCCTAAATGAGAACGTCCCTGAGCTATGGGTTGCAGGGAGCCAGGTGAGTGTTCTGGGGAAGGAGCACATATTTTTGCTCTTTTTGTAGCTCTTCTCAGTGTTACACCAGCAAGTGCTCTGCAAAGTCAGAAAAATCATATGAGACCATTAATTCTCTTCCACAGAAATCTCTCTCAAAATAATCCCCTGATATATTTGCACTTGCTTGCTTCCAGGTTTTCAAAATATGGGAGCTAATTGTCCACCACCGGGAGCAGGGAACTGGCTTCACCTTGTGAATGGTGTACCAAGGTGGCAACGGTTTATCTGGCAAGAGGAGAGCTCATGCAGATGGCCGCCTCTCAAACCCTCTGTCCAGAGGTGCAGGATGCATCATTTTAGCACCAGCAATCCTCCTGGTTCACTGGCTGTATGCAAAAAGAAGTTTTTGATATCCAAAAAGAAGTTTTTGAGCCTTTTCAATGATGTGCTGGAAGCCACAGAGAACTTGATGGGAAGCTCCCCCAGTCAATCTCAGAGCTGCTCAGCCTGTTGCTGTTCATCCAGGAGCTGCTGCTGCCCATCTTGCCTGCACCCACCCTGTCCCCTCTGCAGGCTGGGTCCCTGCCCCATATTCATTATCACTATCAAGCCCTAGCCTTGGGGTGCTGTGGGGCTCCTGTGCCTCCCCTTGACTGTGCGCCCTCAGAGGGGCAGATCTGGGTCCCAAATTGTGTCTATATAGAGGAGGGGGCAGCCCTGGGAGAGCTGTCACTGCATCACACCAGTCCCCCAAGACAAGCTGCACCAGATCTGCTTAAAGCGATAGTCACCCAGAGGCTGTGCAGCGTCGCTCCCAGAAAGGGCTCGGGAAGCTGTTGTGCAAAGCTGACCTAATTTACAGCTTTCGGTGCTATTCTAGTAGTTTGGGATGTAGTGAAAAGGAACCTGGCATCTATCCTCATTTAATACCCATCTCAGCCTGACTTTGAAATGTCCTACTGAAAGTGCAGCCAAAGGAAACTTTTTTTTCAACAGACCAACAGCCAAGGGTGGAGTAAAAAGCAGGGAAGACGGAGTGAGAAAGAAAGAAACAAACAGCAACCAAGGATTTGGGGACTGCAAATAGCTTCATGAATAGTATTATCCCCTGGAAATCAAGTGGCTGGAAACACTTGCCTGACCCAATATGCAAATTTGTCCTGGGAAGGGACGGGGCAGATGGATTTCTCCCACCCAGCACTGGGCTATTGCAGTGGGGAGGCAATCCTCGAGGGCTGGGCACAGCCAGAGGTCTCTACCATGTGTGCCACCTTTGGGGATGCTACTAGAAATGAGGTCAGGCCATTTTGGTGAAAACTGGGAGGATGCTTTGAGGAGGAAGGGGATGCACGTGGTGGGTGGGGGCCAGCACTTGCCCAGAGGAGCTCAGAGCACCTTGTGGTGGGAGCCTCTCTGTGCCCACAGATAAACATGGATGTGCATGGGGGCTTCAGGCACAGACAGAGATCCCTTGCAACCCCCCTGGGAAATGTGGCCCTTTTCTGAAGAGCAGCGAAGAGCCTCCAGCCCCGTGGCATGGCTGTCGCTGGCGCTGTGCCACCAGCACCTGTCTTGCAGCACACGAAGGGCGTGTGCTCCACTCTGCCCTGCCAAGGCAGCTGCAACCGCCCCAGTTGGGAACTCGCTGCAGCAAACACACCTCTGTTTACAAAGTTTTCATGGATAATGGCCCTGAGAGTGCACCAAGGGAGGAAATAGATCCTGAGGAAGGCAAAGGGCGTTTGCTCGCCCTTGCCCTTGTCAGCCCGTGGCATGGAGGCGCCTCTGGGGCTCTGTACGTGTTGCAGAGGAAGGGCAGTCCCTGCTGCTGGCCTGCGTGGTGCTTACTGAGGGATGCGGCTGCTGGATCCTGGCACCTCTGTCCCCAGGAGCCCAACGCAAGACTGAGACAAGGACTCTGTTTTTTCCCTGGCAGTTTCTCAGGACATTTTCATGTGTGCTAGACTTGGCTCTCCAAGGCAGAGAGGTCCAAAATCAGAGTGATTTTGTGAGTAGAGGTTAATAGGTTCCTATGACACTAATGTATCACTAGGCTTTTCCTCATCACCAGTGCACACATGTGTACAGCATTCCCAGGACACAGTGTTTCTCAGTGGCTGTCTGCTCTCAGTGACACACAGGGACTGGCACGCTGGTCTGGCACAGTAGGTAGAAACCACAGTAAATGTGTCCTGGCAGAGGTGTTTGCACAACACTGGCATTTTTGCCCTCAGAGCCCAGACACATGTGGTCATACTATAATCTATCAATGCTCTCACTGTGCCATTTCACGTCCCTTCCAGGGGCTGGTCTGCTCATAATGGCTCATCTTGCTCTGAAGACTTTTTTTTCATTTTCAACAGAACATTCTTCTCTTTTTCTTTGACTCTGTTTCAACTTCCTACCCTTTTCCTTCTCTAGATAACCTTGTAACTGTTTTAATATGGAATTATTGCCTCTCTTTATGGCATGGAGCTCAGGGATCACAGCAGTGACTGCTTTTTGTTTTCATGTGACACATCATTACATGTTCTGCACTTTTTATATTTATTTGGGGAGTTGTCCCTGTGGGTGTTACAGTGGCTCAATCCAGCTGCTTCTGGTGCAAATAACTCAGAGCATCCCTTTGGCATCAACACCCCTTTAAAGTATTTGGCACTGGAGAGTTAAGAGAGCTCCCAGAACCACGATACATCTTGTCAGTCTCACATGAGAAGCCAGGACATTGAACTCGAGCACAAGGTGCCGGGACTGGAATTAAAATTAATTTGTGTAGCACATTGATACCTGCAGTGCACCTGATAAAGCTGGAGCCAGCAGAGACCATCAGCAGTTTGCTGGGGTGCAGCTTGCTGACCTCTTTCCAGATGGGCCCACAGTGGGCTCATTCCTCCTTTGATATGAGGAGCAATTGCAAAACTTCTAAAGACTGAGGTGTGATCGCTGCACATTGGTTCACCCTTTCGTATGCCCAGGCAATTGGCATAGATTTTGAAGGACAAACCCTGCAATAGCTCCCTCGGATATAAAGGTACCGACGGGACTAAGCCCGTATCAGCTGTGCTGCCTGGCACACAGCTGCCGTGGGTAGGTTCCATGCTCTTACCAGAGCCTCTGTACTTTGGTCTGCAAATTCACATGTGGCAGAAACCAACCCTTCAGCTACAAAGAGCTGTATTTGAGCTCCTTTCTCAGCCAGTACTGTAGTGTTCTTTTGTCTAGGATGGACTTTTTAATTTTAATCACTGGACACTCAGCAGAGCCTGAAGGCACTGTTGTGTAGGGTTAAATGGAAAAGGTTCTCCATAATTACAGTGAAATTGCTAATATGAGCATCAATTTTAACACAAGCTTTAGTTTTAACCACAATTGCTTTGAAGACTGACAGACACAAAAGGGATCCAAGTCCGTCTGAGTTCAGATGTGAATTCTGCTCTGTGGTAGGACAAACAGATGGCAGAGCTCAACATCTCCAGGTATAATGAGGCTTGATTTTCTTGATACCACAGCTGAAAATCTGACTCGGGGCTTTGCAGCACAGATGTTGCTGACCCTGGGAATGTTTGCCTGGGTGTAGCTGTGTGGAATGGGTCTGGGTGAGGCTTTCAGCATAGTCTGAGTGTGGTTTGCAGCATTGCATAAGGTTTGCAGCACAGGCTACAAGGCCAGGAGCAACTGACCTTATGTATGGCTCCCTTCTCAGCCAGTTTTATAGTGTTGCTCTCCATTTCTCTGGGATGGACTTTAATTTAATCACTGGTGCATGGTTCCACATGTGTCCTCTAAGTATAGGGGACATTTATAACTCCATCAAAATAAATACCCCAGAATAAAGATCTCCAAACCCAAGCATACTTCTAGGGATGTATGGGATAGCTGTTTTCTTCCACCATCTTCTCCCCTTGCTGCTTCCACTTTTCCTCTTGTGCCAGTAGAGTGAGGAGGTTTAAGGACATGGACAATCTGAAAAAGTAATCCCACGAGGAAAAAGAAGATATCTATTTGGTTCCTCCACATTCCTGGAGAAACCCCAGGAATGCTTCATTGTAGGTGAGGGGAGGTGGGACCACCATTTTCAGCTCTGCAACCAGCTTAGCTGTATTGTCCTGGTGCTTTCCTTTAATTTTCATTGCTTTTCCCCCCTCCCAGGAACATTCCTGTCATTTTGTATGTGCCACTAAAATACAGAGAGGCAGTTTCCAGAAGGCAAAAGACAGGTAGCATCAAATGACTTCAGAAAACAGATTAGGATTTTCAGAGCATGTGCTGTGATAGGAATCTTCTTCACCTGCTATTGGGAAGAAGATACTTCAGCAGCTGTGGATATAAATAGCACTTACCAGGCAGTGAAAGGGAAACAAAGGCTTGGGTAATTACAAGAAGAAATGTCTAGGGGAAGATGATTTTTTTTAAAGAGCAATTAAATCAGCTCCCATGCAGCTGGTGAAGGTAGGAGATGTTTGGCAGCATGGTACAGAACAGCCAGGTCTAAGAAAGGTCATTCAGTAAAGGTCAGATAAGCGCAGGGGCCAGGAGCTTTTTCATATATTGGACAAAAAAATCAGAAGTAAAGAAAGATGATTGTGACTTTAATAACTAAGCTGGGATTTCTCTGACTGAGGAACAGGAGCCTGAACCTCTTTCAGATAAGGGCTATTTTTTTAACAAACAGCATTTTTCTTGTACCTTCACCTTTCAAAGATGGGCAGCGGATAATAGAAAAGCATAACTTCTCTGATGATTGTACTTCCTCTTGATTTCTTAATTTAAAAGAAAGGTCTTAGGAGTGACTTGAATGCCTACAGGCCTCTGCAGTGTGCAAAGATCCCTGGCATCAGCAGACTTGTGCTCAGGATGGGGTTGGGAACAGGGCAGAGGGCAGGTGCAGTGGTGATAGAGAGGTGTGCTGCTGCATCCTTTCAACAAAGTGGTCTTGAGTGGGCTAAAAAGAAAGTTCACATGAACATGCAAAGGGCAGTGAAACCAGTGGAGCTACAACCGTGGAATCAATAGAAGCCCAGGCTATTAATTCAGCTTAAACCACGTGACCAGTCATTTGTTTGACTGTGTTCAGATTGACTGCTCTTACCTCGGTTTTACCAGTTTTGCCCCTTTTGAAAAAGGGGGCAGGAAATATTTTCCTAGAAAAAGGAAAACCTGCAAACACACAGCTCTCAGGCAGCTGCAGCTCAGTTTATCATATGTGGGATTACATTTGGCTCACACAGTGCTCAGATAAATGGTGTGTGTTAGTTGAAATGTCAGCAAGGTCGCCCAAGGTGCTGGATGTGACTGGAAGGAGAGCTGATACTGCAAAGCCAGGCTGTTACCTCTGCTGTTCCTGCTGCCCGGAGCGACGGATTTCTGTATTTTGGCTGTGCCAGTGATTTGTTGCAGTGCACGTGCTGCTCTTCAGAGAACAAAATGGTAATGTGGCTGCATAGATTACTTATCTGCTAATAAACCTCTTGTGATGAAAATGGAGGGAGTGGAACACTGCTGATCATGTGAGAGTGAGCGAGCAAATGCAAATACCTCAGCCTGCATCAATCTCTGGAAAAAAAAATACATTCAGGGCCAACATAGTAGCAGGATTGTTGGTCACTTAGCTCTGCCCTAGAAAAGTTTACTCCCAGCTTTTTTTTGTTTTAGTGACAATGAAGGGCAAATTGCAGCTGCACCACGTGAGAAAGAATTACTTAACTGTGCTAGTGTGTTTTGCATTAACTGCTGGGAGGCTGATGCTTAGTGGCCAAGACTCTGGTGCATTTTGAAGTCCCACAGTGTGAGCAACATGAGAGAAATAAAGTTTCCCTAAGATCCAGTGTGAAAGCTTAAGTCCTTAATAAAACTTTGCCTCTCCTCTCTGGCCCTGCCACACTTAACGTAACAGTGCCAAGACAAAACCAGCAAATAACAACGAAACTTTTCTCAATTCTTAAAAAGTGGATTTTTCAGAAGTGATGCTGGTACCTGGCTCTGGTCCTTGCTTGCCTCTTTGGAAAGCCAACCTAAATAATCCTGCTCTCCCTAGACAAAGGGCCCTGCCTGTTTTCTGTTGCCCATAGAGATGGACTTTTCTTTTCTGAGCTGGGGATGATTCCATCTGCAATGCTGAGCCCTCAGCCCCCTGCAACTGGTCTGATGTGCACTGTGAAAAACGATGGGGATCTCAGGGTTAAAACAAGTTAGGATCACTTTTTTTTAGTAAGGCAAACAATCCCAGGGCTGTGGTGCCTAGGAGAAGCTCTGCCTCTTTCCATTGAGTGCTCAGGCAGCACTCAGGCGTGCCAGGCATTTTTTCCCTTTCTGAACTGATGCTACTCTGTGGAAGAAGACTTAAAGAGCAGAAGGAAACTGCATTTCTTGGTATAAAATTCCATAGTAAAAGTTCTTGCTGGTGTCACTGCATTTTAGGTTCTGCTATGAACTGGTCTTTCAAAGGTTCAATTCTCCTTGCAGGAGGTTGGACCCTCAGTGGTGTAAAGGCTTCAAGCCAGAGAGCTGGGTCAGTCACTCTTGCCCTCTGCTAACAGCCAGAGGCAGCTGATGGCGGAGACATCGTAGTTTCCTTCTTTGCTTCCTGACTCTCAGGCCGTGGGGAGGGGTCAAAAGTTGCTGTGTTCAGTGACATTTTTGTGTGTGTTTGATTTTGATCAGTATTGGTCCTTTTGGAGTACCTAACAGCTTCCACAAGCCCAATCTGCTGCCATGGTGCTTGTTGGTATCAGGCTGGTCCCAAGAGACACAAATCAGCTGCCAAAGTTCACAGTCCACTTCCATCCCAGCTAATTTTTTCTGCAGAGTAGCAGTGAGATACAAATCTGTTCTCTTCTCTTCTCTTCTCTTCTCTTCTCTTCTCTTCTCTTCTCTTCTCTTCTCTTCTCTTCTCTTCTCTTCTCTTCTCTTCTCTCTTTTTTACTTTTTCTTTCTTTTCTCTTCTTTCTGTGTGGTTTGCACATCTGAGATTCCAAGGGAAGGCTGGTCCAACCCCCTCTAAGCACAAAGCAATGGGCAATGTAACTCTGTTCCTGGGGAGAGCATTGGGATCCAGTGGGATGTGTTGATGCCTTGAGCCCCCTGAAAGCTGAGCTGTTCAGGCCTCATCCAAGGAGGATGCTTACCAAGAGCACCAGTAGAAGTCTCCTGCTCACAATATAACATTAGAGATTGTGCCCTGTATTCTTTAAAGCCTTTGACTGCTCTTCTCACTGCTCATCAGTGATGTCAGTGAAGATTTTCTAAAGCTTCCAGCCTCCCCCACGTACACATGGCTGCCCTGAAGATGTGGGGCCAGGTAACACTCACCACTACTGAGACCACATCAACACTTTGCATCCTGTGGCCCACCCTAATTCCCATTCTGAACAAGTGGAAGTATGGAAGGCAAATAAGGAAAGTATATCAAGGAAAATCAGAAATACCAGGAAAGCCTCAGGGGCTTTATCAAGGAGTTCAGTTCCAATTTAGTATAAAATTCACAGGGCTGGATCACAGTAACACCATAGTGACGGACTGTGATTTTCCTGGGTCTGTACGTCTGCCACCTCCTCTGGGCACAACCGAGTGAGAGGAGCTAATGAGGTCCAGACTGATCCAAGTTGGAAGGAACACACAGTCTGCTTCTCAGAAGGATTAAGAATTAAAGAGCCACTGTCAGGTCCCATAAGTGTAAGCACGAGGTACAAAACCCAGCAGCCCTGAGCTGCTGAAGCCGAAAAAGCTCATTGCATTCTTCACGGCAGGACGCAAAGGGCATCAGTCCAACAGCGTCTGCAGAACAAGACCTGGCACTGTGTCAGGAGGAGGGGCTCTGCCAGGCAGGTTCTTGCAACAGGTTGAAAATGCAGTGATTGCCAGAGGTGGATTAGCACCTATCTACCCAGGGGGCAACTTCAGCCTGAATGTCCTGGTGCCATACTCTTCTCTGAAAAACAGCCAGCTTTGTTGTACTGACCTGGTCCAAAGTGCATCTTGGAACAGCTCATCCCAAGTGCCCAGGCAGTAGCATGTCCCCCAGTAGGTAGCAGGGGTGTTTTTGGAGAAGTTGTCCCATCTGTGCTCCATGTGTGTCCTGAATCACCCTGCTCTGAACCTGGAAATCTGAGTCATGGTCCCACTTCCCTGCTGGGCCAGGAGGGTTTGAATCAGATCACAACAGCGTGAATCAGGACTGGAACGAGCCCTTCTCCTGAGTGTCAGGAGGCTCTGAATCAGGTTGTGAATGAGTCCTTTCCTTCCAGACACGGAGAACCTGAGTCAGGGTCTAGGCTGATGCTCCTGCTCCAGAGCAGAGGGCGTTTACAGAGCATGATGGTGAGAGTCCCTGAGTGGCAGAACAAGAAGGGAAACCATTGCATGGTTTGATTAAAAACTGCCTGAATGCTCTCATTCTCTGCCAATTTGCTGCAATATCACAGGCCCTCTGAAGTGGAGAAAAGAGAGAGGAATACAAAGAGGAGTAGTCTGGACCAGTAATGATGATTGTGTTGGAGAAAGGGCACTACATAGGACACTTGCAATCTCCTTACAGGGATGTCCTGATTTCAGAGAGGACATCTAGTAGTCTTCAGCCCACTACAGGGCCTCTTGCCTCACTGCCTTTGCATATAATGCAGCCAAGCACAGTTTGTGCAGATTTTTACTTAGGTTTTGAGGATTCTTGCCTAAATGTGGGAGTTCCTCTGTGCTGGGCAGAGGATGGTCACCTACCAGGGAACTTGGAAAAACACCAAATCCAGATGAGTAACAGTGCAGTCTACATTTTGTAGACTGAACATTGACATTATCCAAAGTCACCCAAGGGCACAGTGTTGCCAGCACAGCTTCAGGCTCAACTTTTCATACTGCTTTTGGAGCTTTGTTTTGCTGACACGGGTGTTCTCTCTCCCTGTCCGGGAATAAGGGATGCTTTCTTCAGCTTTACACATTTTTGCATGCATTCACTTTCATGCTTTGATTCATTGACTTGTTAGTGATGGGAGTAATTAGAGTGGGCTGCACATGCTCTTCTGCACTCCTTATCTTCTTTATTATTGCACTTGACACTAATAGTGCTCTTGGGCTAGGATGGGGATGATTCATTTGACACATTTTATCATCTGAGAATGGAGTTTACAAGGCATTTTTTCTTCTAAGCAACACCATGGTAGCATCTCAAACTTAGGTTGCACCTAAGAGCTGCTGCAGTGGAGTATTGCTGTCGTGTGACCCATCCAGGGAGATGGTTTGTTATAAGAGTAGATGGAGGCAGAATGAAAAATTTGTTAAAGGTGTAGGCCAGGTTCATTTGTGCATGCAGCTCTCTGGTTTCAGAGAATGTATGGGACAGGACAACGTGGACAGCCAGTCACTCTTACAGCTGATCAGTGGCAGACATGAGTGGATCGGCCAGGACTGCCTGAATATTTTCTCTCCATTTTGGCAGCTGCAAATGTGACAGCTGGGTGCCTGCTCCCCACTTCCAGTGTCGAGGCGGAAGATGTTGGATCCTATTTGGAGAAGGAGGATAGAGAATGGTGCTTCTTTAGTAGAAAACATGCTATGGTTGGAGACAAGACTGACTAATATCTGGCAGGAATGAAAGGATATTTTGAGCAATCTGTGTAACCTTCTGTTTCCTTTACTCTTTTCCTACAATATTCCCTCTTTCTATTACTTGCAGCTGCTGTATGTTTTATCTACTTCCGATCTGCTTCAGCACCCCGGGAATCCCTCTGCTGACTTGGAGGGGACTTCTAACTGTGTCTGAAGTTTGTAGGAGAATTGTCATGCTGCGTTTGGGTCAACAGCGATGATCAGAGCATAAGTATTGAATTAAAAATAAAATAATAACTAAGTGGCACCTGCCCCTAGAGGGGTTTCCCAGCTCCCATCACTGAGCACAGAAACAAGTTTGGTCTTGTAGTTAAGTCTGTACACTCAGGGACAAAGTGGCTTTTTTATGCCACATTTGGCATGTCCCAGAGCATGCAGCTCCTCCAGCCCCGAGGAGTCAATCTGGCACTGCAAAAGCCCCAGAAGGGGTAGCTTATGTCCCTGTTGCTGACCTAATGCCAGGTTTATGCCTTATGATGTGCATCACAGTGGCATTAAATGGCATGGAAACATCTGCTTAGGAGCTGAGGCCAGACCGGAGCGTGGTGACGCAGACACTGACTGACGGGAGTGAGAGCACCCAGGGACAGAGCCACCTACAGGGGCTCCATCTCAAGGGCAGAATAAAATAAAACTGATTTCTACCATTTTTTTCACCCACCAACCCTTTTCCAAGCAGCTGCTGGTTGTTCCAGCAGTGGAATGAACAGCTCTTCTTTAGGTTGCCCTTTAAAGACTCACTTGCTACCTCTACTTAATAGCCAAGTTACAACAGGAGGCAGCTTCACAGTCTGGACCATGATGTTGAATTTAACTTCAGTAGGCAACACTCAGGATGGATTTTTGCATTTGTTTTGTTGTAGTCTTGTGGTATTGTCCAAATGCAAAATGCTGGTAAGAAGAATAATCCCTCTAGTTTACAAAGGGATGGCTGGCAGGAGCGTAACAACATTAGTTTGCATCCAAAGAATCCTGACACAGGAGGCTGGGAGGGCAGGAGAAAGGGGATATTGCTTTCATCTGAGCAATGTGATGACAATAGCTATGGGTCTGGAGGCTTTGGGGTGCTGCTCAAGGCCAGAAAGAAATCCCTGGCTCCTGCTGCACAGCAGGCAAGAGGTGGGAAGGAGGGAGCAACTTAGCACCAGCTGTCATGATGGAGAGGGAACCAGGTCCTCCCCGCTTCTGAAGGGGCAGCAGCTCCAACCTGCAGGTCCACGGGCTACCAGCTGTGGCTGTGGTGACCTTGGATTTGGTTCACTTTGATGTCTTGGCATGCAGAGCAACAAAGACAGTGTTTTGTCATCTGTTTTGAAAGAGTCTCTTTGTCTCTGCTTAGACACCTGTGCCTCTTGCCTGCTGCCTCACCAAAGGAAGTTCCCTGTGTGGTTCCTCCGTCAGCCAGACCTGCTTTGGCTGGGAAGACCCCATTTCCCTGTGCCACAACTTCTGAGGGTCTGGTGGAGAGATGCTCCAGCAGCTCCGGGGCCAGCTCAGCGCTGGGCAGCCACAAAGCTCAGCCTTGGGCAGGGACGCTGACGTGCTGCTGCCATGCCTTGGGCCTTCCCTGGAGTGTGGCCTGCAGGGTGCTGTGGGGCTGTGACATGCCAGCCAGTGCCAGACCCTCCCAGGTGCTGGGAATGGGGACAGGCAGCAGGCACCCAACCCTCCCCAAGGAGAGGTGTCCTGGAGGTGTGAGTCCAGCCGGGACAGGAGACAGCTCAGCCACGGGAGCAGTGGCTGTTCCTGTGTGTGGTTTGCTCTCTCTCCTCTCATAACTCCTTTGCTTTGGGAGGCAGAGCGTGTCTGCTAATGGCAAGCTGACAAGTGAATCAGTGCATATGTGCAATCAGCAGTGCCGGGGGAAGGAAACAGGGATTTGTCCTCCCCCCGTTGCTTTAGACAATGCTTCCGTTTGCAGCCTGAGCTCCGGTTAAGGACATTTATTGATTGCTTCTCTGGTTTACTACTGGCTGCCCAGGGAGCAAATAACAACATTTTAAATGAACAGGCTGAAATATGGCAAGGCGGGAGCTGACAGGCAGTGATTAAGCAGCTCTCTGATCTGGAGGAGGGTGAGAAACAAATGACAGTATATATAGATGTATGACGGCTAATATAGCAGGGGAGAGAATTAACTCATTGTAGGAAGGTGGAAGATCTTTCAGCTACTCTTATTCCTGTCTGATGATTAAGCTGCTAAACTAGAGGTTGCCAGAGGGAGAAATGATCCTAAATATATTTTTAAAAGGCTGCTGCCGGAGCACTGTGTATCCCTGTTCCCACAGCACCCACAGAAATGAGGGGCTGATTCAAAGGCTGCTGAAGTCAATGGGAGGGTTTCCAGTGACGTCTGCAGCTGTAGGTCTGACCCCCAGATTCTGAGAATGGTTTCATTGAGAAAAACACTTAATACATGACACCCTTGAAAACTGGTCCCCAAATTATTGTCATGAGAAGAAAGGATGCATTGCTGGTGACCTTCTGGGTGCCACAGTAGCAAGCACCCTGGATCACAGACATGCAACTTGTATTACACACATTTATATTATTTTGCTAATCTCAAGAGTTTAAGAGAATAAAGTCACATATTCCTCTCAGCCCAGTTCTGAACTGGCACGTATAGGCTATGTTGGAGGGTCCACTGAGTGGTGGTCTGTAAAGCATTTTGCTCAATGGGTCATTTGTGCTTAATGGTTCATTCCTTATAGTTAGAACAAATAACTTTTCAGGTGGAAGGAGTCCAGCTGCTGTGTTGCACGGTACCATGTGTTACCACTGTGTCACCTCAAGCCCAGGTTCCCTAATCAAGTGCTGCAAGTGCATTATCTGCTGATAAGAAATATTTGCATAAGGCAGATCGATTTTTAAAAAATATATCTGTAACTTATATAAGAGGAAGTAAGTTCTTGGAAAATATTGGCAGGGAACTGGAGAGATACCACAGTTCCTCTGACATCTGCCATCAGCCTTTAATCTCCCTCTATCACCATTTTTGTATTTCCATTTGCAATGGGGCCGAAAAGCATTTCAAAGGGCTCAGGTGGTAAAAGAGCTGACTACAAGCTCCAAATCCATTGCTGAAGGTTACAGGCTGAGGTGGCAGCAGTGGCAGGTCTGACAAATGGGTTGAAAGTCAGGTGCTCACTGTGCCATTGCTTTGCTAGACATGAACTCAAAAGCCCTTGAAGGTCACCGGGTGAATTTCACAGTAGGCTGATGGGAAAGGACTGTCTGCAAATCAGGTTTTCAGCAAATGCAATGTTACTGTAGAATCAAAGTCCTCTTTGTTTAACAAGGACAACAGGTTTATAAAGATCTTATCATTGCCAGATATTACTGTTGCTCTGCAAAAGCTCACAGCAGGTGACTGAGAACACAGGAGGGACATTATATCAGCTTAAAACCTGTAATTAAAAAGTAGTTCTTGTTTGGAAAAAAAAAATAAACAGAGAATGCCAGTTCTTCAATATTTTGCAGGCAGGCAGAACTGAGAGAGATATCATGCAAGATGTCCATGTTATGTTGTGTCAGGCTGGACTTTCAGAGATAAAGTTTGAGAGCAAGCTGAAGAAAGGTGTGTGTATGACTCAACTTCTCTGAGTGTGTTTTCTGGGTGTCCCACAGAACCAAGTGGTTTCCACTGACAACACAAGCTGGCTTTGACTTTTGTTTCTGGGCATTTTCTTTTCTTCTAATTAAAATTAACTTTCCCCACTGACACTGTCTCCTGGTTACCATTTCATGAGTTGTTGGACTTTCCTCAGGGAGAAGCAGCTGCAAGACCATATCATGTATACGCCATAACATGGACTTTGGAGGAAAGTGGGAGGAAAGAGTTGCAGATTTGGAGAGATGCAAAAGACACATTTAAAGCTGTTAAGGAAATGGCAAGCTTTTAAAAACAAGGCATTTTTATGAATAAGAAAAGCTCATTAAGACTTTTTAAACATTGCCAGCTCTAAGGAAGGGGCATTTTCATTTACCTTTGTGTGCAAGGGAGAACTTTTTGAGATTCTTGATATTTACATTGAGAACAGGCTATATCTTGTGAAGATCTGGAGAAAAATGACAGGACACTTTCTTTACTAAATGGAAGCATTACCCCTGTGTAACCCAGGCCTGTGGGATGCAGGTGAGAGGAGATGCCCCAGGGCTGCATCGCATGAATCCCTTCATGTTTTGTGCTACCACAAGCTCATCTGGCTCCCTGATAGTGTGTGTTAAAGCTGAACTTGGCTACTGCAGCTCTACTCCAGAGACCTCCAGACACTTTTCTTTCTTATTAGATGAAGAATACAGAGTCCTTATTTTGTGCAGAGATGGGGCTGAATTATAGTGGAACTTTCCCTGGCTTTCAGCAATATAAACTGTAGACCTGAATGATGTAATTATGAGAGATCTTTGTTTCTGTGTACATAAACATTCTAAAAGACATTAATTTACTGAATAAACCCCTAATAAGCTGACTTTATAAAGCACCCTTCACTTTGCTTTTAGCATATAATCGATCATCGTGTCCATTCGGCCTTTGTAGAGTAGAAAGTAATGTTATAAAGAAGCATGTTAGAGGGCTTTATATGAATAATAAAAGAACAGTAGAACACGAAGGGCAGAGCCAACAGCAGTGCCTGGCCCCATGCTGGCTGACTGCAGAGCCCTTGCCTGTGACAGTGCTGTGCTGGACCCAAGTGACCCATCCAAGGTCGGACACAGAGACCAGTCTGGCAGCACTGGCCCCGCTCCATCAGCTGAAGCTTTCCTGTAGCTAATCACATTTTCCTTGATTTCTTTGTTTTGAATTTGCAAGAAACTGCCCTGCCAATGGAGGGATTCATTCCCCAGAGAAAGGCAGGGGCAGTCTCCCTGTCTGTGCACCAGATCCGCACCGGTGCTCCTGGAGTTTAGCATTTCCTCAGTGACAGGCCTGACTGGGAGGAGGAGGACTGGCAGAGAAGTGGAAAGACTAATTTCAGCAAGGAACATGGAAAAAGCCTTCCCAGTTCTGGGGTGTGAGTTTCTGAAATTGCCTCCTTCCTCCTCGTGAGCTCCTGGTGAGAGATGTGGAGGCAGCATGGTTCCTCCAGAGGGATAACATCCGTTCCCTGCAGTGTCCCACGAGGTGACAGGGACATATGGGCACAGTGCACATGTGATCCTCCTGCTCTTGCAGCTCACAGCAGCATTGCCCCTGGGGAACATCCACCTCAGGGGCAGCTTTCTGTTGCTTTCCAAGTGCGGACTGATGGCTGAGTGGGATTGTGGTGGAGGTACGACTGATTAGGTTCCCCCAAATAAAACTTTTAATGCAAGAAAACCCCATGCAGAACTGATGTCTGAATTGGTAGCACATGAGACAGGGAGGTGAAGCTATACAGGTGATTCTGAAGATAAAGGAAAGGCTGCATGGCCTTGGCACATGCCAAAGTGCCAATGTGCCTTTTAAGGCATAAACCAGCCTTTCCTGTGCCTATCAAGATGTGCAATGCATGAAATGAGAAAGTGCTGCTGCTGTGAGAGCACAGTTCCTGCTGTCAGGTACCAGCCCCAACGCCACCGCACAGCCTGAGAGCTGCCTGAGGAAGGGGAAGAGATTTAAACTGACACATTAAAGAGACCAAAATGAAAAGTTGTGGGTGCAATTGGGAATAAATGCTTCAGAGCTGCTAGAGCTTGTGCTCGAAAATAGCGCAGAGGAGCGGGGTTTAAGCCCTGGACAGTATTTTCAAGTAGCCCTTTGGATAAATTGACACAAATTCCAGAGGGATTTTAACTACTAGGACAAGGATCCAGAGCCTCTGCTCTGCCTGTGCACAGGCTTTAACCATGTAATGGAAAAAGCCTGATTTCTGTTCCATGGGGCAGAGACAAGAATTTGGGAAGGGAGCATGCTTATTATGTGCATTCTTGCACAAGCTTCATTAGGATTACTTCTAGGAGTATTTATTGTACCTGGCCAAAAGAGTATGAGCAACACAAGTTCCCTTCAAATACAAGGCTATATAGTTTTGTGAGAAATGACAAAATAAATAAGTACCTAGTGAAAGGCTCAGGAATAAGGTTTATTTTTATTTTGTCTTTGGCTTGATTTTCCTGTTAAATAAATAATACCGCTGTTAAAGCTTCATTTGCAGAGAAGTGTGGTCTTTTTTTGAAACAAACTTTAAGCTGCATCATGGGGAAAGCATGTCTTTGACATCCCAAATGCTTCTCTTTTTGTGAGGTGGTGGTGAGGGACAAGCTAGGAAAGCAAAGCAGATGTTATTAGGATTCAGTTTATTCCTGCTGACTTTCCCCAGCTCCTGTGCTGCAGTGCAAAGCTGCTCTGCTCTGAACTGTAGGAAGGCACAAAGCTTTGCTGAGCAGGTTTACTCCAAGGTCCTCAAGAGGTGAAAGAGGACTTTGTCCTTTCGCTGGCAAGACCCACTGCTTACTCTTTTGCCCCTGTAGTTCCTTATCTGTAGTTAAACCAAAGCAAATTCCTTGCAAGGCTGTTCCGTCACCCACAGCCTGTGCCCCTCAGACCAGCGCTCCCCAGGTGCTGGTGCAGTGCCGGCATTCAGACTCCAGCACTGGCACATTTATCGCATGGTTTTGAGGCTGTCTTGCCTCTTTTATCTGTATTTCAAAGATAATGAGCTAAATGCATTTCTGATGTCATTGGTTTAAATTTCCTCATTAATTCTAATTGCACTTGGTATGGCAACAGACTCAAATTGCATTGGGCATGGGAATGGGGGCTCTGGGCAGAGACATGGCAGTTTCCTGCTCTTGGAAGCCAGGGAAGGAAGGCTTTAGGTGGTGATGACAAGCGGAAATCATTAGAGCCATCTTATGTACAAGTATGCCCCAAGTAAGCACAGAAGGTGACACAGTCTGGGGTGTTTATCAGATCAGAGCAAAGAGCAGCACCTGCCCAGCCCATTCAGCCCCCATAGGCAGCTTGATAAGCTCAGTTCCAAGAAATGCAGCCAAGAGACCTCCCATAAAACTGGTACCAGTGAGATCAAGAGGACATCCTGATTGCGTGTGACTAACCAAGCAGGAAAGTAAAAACACCTCTTTAAGTCACGTAGGAATTAATGACGTCAACTTGTGCATGACAGGTTTAATCCCAGAGAGACCTTTCTGAGTTTGTCCATGTTATCCCATCAGGCCTGGGAAGGGAGCATCCTTCTTCCACTGAACCCACTTTTCCAGTGCCTGTTTTTAGGCTCTTGCCTGTCAGTGGCAGTTTTTGGATGGGGCTTGAATTATGAGGCCATTGCCATCCCCTCATTGCATGAACGCTGCTGTCGCAGGCAGACAGTTGGTTTTACCTCTTCTGCTTAATTCTGTGAATTTTGGACCCTGTTCAAGACTGAACAAATCAACGGGGACTTTCCATTGTTTGCCGTGAGCTTTGGAGCAGCTGTTATTGTTCTTCATCATCTGCTGGAACATTTCTAATCGAGTTATTGTTGTCTCCTGAGGAAACTTTTAGAAGACTTTCAGAAACCTTCACATATTGGCAAAGCAAGTTTTTGGTTTCATTCCCAGGGCGATAGTCAGGCTTTTTCCTTTTTACTGACGTCATGGCTTTTGGATGTGCTCAGACTAACTCGTGGGTGAATTCAATATTCATCTTCGCAGCTTCTGCTACTTTTTCCTTTTTATCCCACGGTGGTTTATGGCCTCTAGTTCTTACAGAACCATGTTTAATTTCCACAAAAGAGTGAACTAAAGACAGAAAAAGCCTTTATTCTTGAAATATTTAGGAAAAAAACCCCAAATGCTGTAGCTTATTATCCCAATGTCTTTTTGTTGTTGTTTGTTTTGTTTTTTAATCCTTTTCCTTTGCAAAGATTTCTCACACATATGTCCATCTGTAGCCATTTTTCTTGTATGTCTGGGTTTTGTCTCTCTCTTGTTCTGTGAAGACTGATGGGCATTGTCAGCTTTTTCCAAAGCTGTGGATTTAGAGATCCAGAAATCTACTAATTAGTTCATGTTTAATCTGCATGATCTGCAACAGCAGTTCTGGAGTCTTGTAGATTTGTTCCAGCACAGTCAAATTATGCTGATTAGATTGGTAAAAAGCCAAAAAAAAGCATAAATAGCAATTATTTAAAATAAATTCCAAGCACATAAAGACCGATTTTAGCCTGGGCTGTTGAAAAATTCTGTGCAAATTGTAGTGTGTGTTTATTGCATGGTTCTTTTCAAAAAGAAGTGGAATAGTTGGACCTATAGTTGTCATAAATAAGCTGAAATATGATGGGCAGCTGTGATCAGGAGCAGTGAAACAGATAAACCTCACAGCTGTGTGGTGCCTTGCAGGGGAGAGCACCGTCACCAGTGTTTGCTGCATCGCCTTTCCCAAGGCAGAGCTGCCTCTTAAAAATCCTTGTAAAACCCCACTGCCTGCAAACAAGCTGCTGCTGTTGAACTGTGCTACCTCCCCAGGGCACTGGAGCTGCCGGGTGGGGGGAACGGGGCTGCTCCCCGCTGCAGCCATGGAGCCCAACCGCAGGAGCAATGGGCTGGGAGGGGCAGTCACAGGACAGGGAGGGGTGCCCAGCTCTCCACCAGCCCCTGCAGCCAAAGGTGCGACCTGGCAGTGCCCTTCCTGGTGCTCCAGTGGCTGCTGCCCTCGTTTTTGGGGTGCAGTGGTGTTTAAATAAGTAATTTAAAAGTCTCACTCTCTGGTCCATCACAAATTCAAGCATGGGAGCCAGGAGGTTTAGCTCCCCAGTCTGTGATGCAGGTAGGAGGTTTCTTCGGTCATTGGTCTCCGAGGACTGCTGCACTTGCTAAAAAGCAACATGCACACACAGAGGATAAATACAGGGTAGAAAATAAGTCAAGTATAATTTGAATGTTTATGGACACAGCTGAGCAAGCCCTCTGCTTTTCAAAGGCTTTCAAATGTTTAGGAAACAAAGGCATAACGAAAACCTCCCATCTTACAAGTGGGCAAATGTACTGTTAAGAACCACAAAACTTTTGCAAGATAAATCTTATTATGTGGTTGAAAACACAACTGGAACTTGACTCTGACTTTCAGCAAGCAGCCATTACATGTTTGGGAAGTGTCACGGAGCTTTAGACCATCACTGGCAGGAAAGTACAGAGGGACATTAGAGTAAATAGGAATGATCTCCTAGATTAGCTCCACTTAGTCACGCTCTGCAAGGAGGTCTAAAACAACTCCTGTGAAAAGGAACAAGCCTGTACTTCCCTCAGAGCACGACAGGGCTCCTTTCATGGTGTTTCTCAGCCTGGAGCAGCCAGCTGAGCACTGAGCTTCTCTGTCCTGGTGCTGCAGCCCCAGCAACCAACAACTCACAATTCCCAACAGGGTTGTCCCCTGGGAACCCTTTGCATTTATCTGCACCTGCACTTTATTGCCCAGTCAGTCATTAGGCAGGACTCACCCGTAAAGCCTTTCCATAGCTCCTTACAACCTGTCCCATCCTAGTGCCATAAATAACCGTGCACCACCAGCAGACTCCCCCCACGAAGCATACAGCCCTTTTCCCAGGTCATTTTTAACAACGCTGAGCTGCACAAGTACCAGCACAGACGCCAGGATGCCACTCGTGACCTCCAGACTCCTGTGAGACCCAGCTGGGATCTCAACCCTCTGTCCTTTTATCCCTGAACTCATTACTCAGCCTTATTTATCCTACAACTAATGGCTTCAGAAAGTGCCTTAATTCTATTAGATTCCCTAGCTTTTTGCATGGGTGGCTCTGCAGCCTTACTCATAATCTTTTAGTATTATTTTGGGGTGTATAATTGAATTCAGCCACTCTTAGGTATTCTACAACAAAGTGGGGCAGGCATGGAGGAAAAACACTGACTATGTGTTTTGAGCAATTAGCAGCCTTTATGGTGTTGCTGCTTTGTTGATTTTTACTTGAGAAAGTATTCTGTAAAAGTGCAACAAAATGTGACTGTTCTCTGCTAGTCTGACTGCTTTGGATCCAGACTATCCAAACCGGTGCCATGTTTCAGCTGGTGGGGGAAGAGCATAGGATCTATCTATAGTCACTGATCCTTCTAATTCACAGGGAATTTGGGAGGTTTTTTTCAGCTCTGATAAAACTAATGCAGCACATAAGCCTCTTTGAGTCACCCTCTCTGCTGTAAGAACTACCATAAACAGCTGATTTCTATGAGGCAGATGTATTTATAGGCTTAGGATAGAATGTAGATTTTAAAATGCCACTTTTCTACTTCAAAGAGATTGACTTACATTTTTAATCTGTATAAAATTAATGCAGCTAATTAATGAAAATGGCTACAGAGTAAAATGAATTAAAGTTTCAGAAGATCATTAAGCATTGATATGGCTGCATGCTCTGATTTGGTAATGAGTTGTGACATGAGTCAAATGACTGTATTTGCATCCAGGTAGTGTAAGAACTTGTGGGCACTGAGGTGCTGCCATGTGAGAGCTTTGCTCTGGAGGAGATTCTTGCTGAGCATTAGGAGAGCACTGTTATTTAGGAAGGAGCTGTGAGAAGATCTGGGAAGTCAGGTCCTGTTTTCCATTGTGCCACTGCCTTGCACAATCCCCTCATGCATCAACCTCCAAAAGGAGCACGGTGCTGTGCGATTCCCAAAGAAGCCTACACAACCAGGGCCCAGGTCGTCAAGGGAGTTCTGCTGAAATCCCACTGAAATAAGTAAGAAAAGTCAGTAAGAGCTGGGGCGTGAAATCCCTTTACCTTCTTTGAGAAACCTGCTCTTTCTTCAGGCAGCCAGCAGCTCCTTAATGTGGAGGTACCACCACGCTGTCAAAACAGCCACGGGTACTTCCATCTCCTGCCACAGCCATTTTGCAAATCCCTTCCCCTCTCTTAGTAAGTGTAGGATCAGTCAAACTGCATGAGAAATGAGGAACTGTTTCCTTACAAAGCAGAAGTCCTGTCTCACACAGAGATTTACCATGTGGAAGAACTGCATTTTCTTTTCCTAGGGAAGCATGCTGCACCTTGACTCTTAGACTACAGCTCTGTCAGAAGTGGCACAGAAGTGGCAGGTGCAAAGGCAATTAGTCTGAGGGGAATTGAGCCCTCGTGTTCCCTTGGAGGCAGAAGATGCTCCAAGGGATAATGCTCAAGGCCCGGCGCTGTCCCCGAGGCGGGAGGAAGCCCTGGGCTTGCTGCAGTGCCACGCGGTCGTGCACAGGTCACATTTTGCCGGTGGCTTTCTCAGTTGTGACAGACCCCAGGTTCATGTGTTCAGCCCACCTGGGCCTCTTGGTGCTGCTCTAATGCCAGCAGTGCACAGGGGCTGGGTGTAACGCCTTCAGAGGGAATACAGTCCCATGCACAGTCCACGTAAAAACCTGAAGGAGTCTGGTGCTGCCATCCTTGCTCTGACGTGTCTGCAGGCTGGTAATCAGCTGTAACCATGAGAATATCTGCACATCCTGCTGCAAAAGGGCACTTGCCTCTCTCTTTAAAGGGCTGTTAAGATCAGTGAGGAAATGTTGACAATGAAGGATCCTCCTGGGAGCACTGGGTGGTAAAAACTGGAAGTCTGTCTCCTGTCTGGGAAGATTTATGTGCTTGTGGGTTCTGTATTCCACTCAAGTATTATCCATTTTCTTACATGTTTCCACCTTATCCGACAGAGGACACAAAAACACATCAAGAGACAATGCAGAAACAGTAGCTAGTTTCTTAGCTAAACCTGATTTTTCAATATAGGCAATCAAATCCCTCTCTTATTCAATGCTCTTGCCCAGTAATGTCCTGAAATGGGTGATTCTTTATTGTATAATATATAACTACACTGTGTATTTTGCTGACATAATTTGGACCATACTGAACTAACAGTGTGACATGATGCACCTGTAATCCAACAAGTTGAGCTGACCACAGACTTCTTTTCCTCTCCCTCCCTCCTTTCCACTCCATCAGCTGTAGATCCCACCCTACATCCTTTGTTAAAACAGCCCCATTGAAGTGACCTCCTCACTAATGAGCATTTCTGATCCACAGCTTTCAAGAGGAGAATCTGGAATTTCCTGGGAAATTGCCTCTTTACTGCAAAAGGCCGGGAGAGGAAGAGCTTTCTCCTAGAAATCTTCTCTACCTTGCTACTGCTCCTTCCCCTTCTTCCTCCAAGCAGATTTGGTTCTCAAATCCACCGGATTCCTACAAATAGGTGGCTCCTGATTCTTTTAATTATTCTGAAATGGTACTTTATGGGCAATTTCTAAGGGGATGGGGGACCGGTGTAAAAAGTATCAGAGCCTACAACTGCGTCTCCCTCATCCCTCAAGTGGAAGAAACTTCTGGCTCAGAATATTTTGACATCACAAACTTTCATTCCTCATGCCCAGGGACCAGCCACGCTGAATTGCAGTCACAGGGCAGGCAAAACTACTGCAAATGTATTTTTGACTCAGGTTAGGAGGAGGGACTACAGCTCTCCCAAAGCAACATGAGGGAGAGGAAAACCCCACTGCAGACTTCCCCTTCCTGCACGGTGCCTAATACAAAGGGAGGTTGCTAAAGCAACAGTTTCTCTGAGCTGACTAGACCCAGTCATGCACATGGGCTTCATGCTGAATCAGGATCAGCTTTCAGAAAGAGATGGAAAAGGCTCCTTCTTCTCCTTACGTAGCTTTGACTACTCAGCTTGCACCTCTGGGAGCAGAAGCTCTGAATTGACTGGGTTTTGGTCTCTGACATATCCTGCGGCTACCCAAACCCCTTGGGAGAGCTCCACAGCTCCACTGGAACTACTCATGCAAATTGCCCTCTTAGCAACTATAAAGAAATACAATATTTAGCATCAACCCACTTGGCCCCCACCAAAATAACTTCAGGCTGAGGTCTTCAGAAGCTTGAATGCTGCCGTGCTGCTCTCTGCAGGGTGCGTGGTTAGGAGCACTCAGCTGCACCTGCAGGTCCTGACGGGGTGGCAAAACAGAGCCCTTGTCCTGCACTCCAGCAAAGAGGAAAGGAAAATGTTCTGCCCAAAGCCTGGCTGTGCAATCTCAGTGGCTCGGAGCAGCAGGAAGAGCTGGTGCGTGCCTGTTGGTATGGCTGTCGGCTTTGGGTCTGAGGGCAGGAGCAGGGAGATGACGGGAAGGGACCACTCACAGCAAGGGGAAGCCCAGCTGCGGGCAGTCAGCAGCCGGGGGAAACACAAGGTACAGTGAGATGCCCACAGGACAGTGCTCCCAGCTGGCCTTTGTGGTTGTTCCTATCACATAACAGCCAGTTTACCTCAGAGTTCAAAGCTGCTGCCCTGCAGCACAGAACAGCCTGCAAAAGGACACACATCTCCTGGGTGAGATATGCAGTTAAAGGGTTGGATACCAGTGAGGACAATTATTTTTATTTCACCATTTAGTTCAAGGTTTCTCTGTTCCCTGTGTTGATGCTGATGCAGATTCATTCCAGTTCAGAAGCTGTCACATAGGGAAAAACAAAATAACACAGTCTGGCTCCCCTCTTTTGGCATCTAAACATCGTTCCTAGGAGCACTCGAGAGGCCAAGCAGCACATAAATGCTTTCCCTTATGGTGACACAGACAGAACTTTCTGGTACTACAGCAACCCCTTCCCTCCCTTTGGTCACAGCTGCACGTACCTTTGGTGTAACATCATGGTTATGCAATGCTGACTCTCCCACTCTTCTCTTATCGTGCCTCTCTCCTATTTGTGCAAGCAGAAGCCAAGATGGAGCCCAGCAACGGCCTCCAAGAGCTCAGGCATTTCTCAACCTTCCTTTTCTGAGCCTGCACTGCTCCCACTGGCACAGAGGTGAGCTGGGAGCACCAAACACCCCTGAACTGCAGCCCAGGAGGGCACAGCTCTCCAGTCTCTGACCAGAACAAACCTGGGAAGGCATGAACACACAGGCTGCCCAGAGCACTCCTGCACCCAGGTGATGCAGACCCTGCTGCGATGAGCACTCATGTTCCCAAATACATCACTGCATCTCTGGGCCCCGGCTCCTTTCTAGGTCACCATGACTTCCGCAATCATCCCATTCACCAGGACTAATGGAGCACAGATGTACTCTCAAGGGAGTGAGTGTGAACCAGAACCCTCATCTCTGGAACGCTTCCCAGGAAGAACCATCTCCTCACCATCACGTATCCCAAAGTACCTAAGGAGAAGGCAGAGCAAGAAATTAAGCAGAAGAGTGAGTTCCTAGAATTTTTGCCACTTTATCCCTTTAAGGTTCTCAAGCAGGATTTACGATCATCTCTTCTTCAGAGAAGAGTGTTGTGCTAACAGGTAGGCAGGAAACAACCACAGCGAGATACAGATCTGTGATGCTTCAATTAAAGCACAGGTAAACTGTGAACAGTAGCAGAGCTTTGAATGTTTCTTAGTCACTCATCTTAGTCACTGCTGTTTGCCTTGGAGGCTGCCAGGTGTCACAGCCTGCTCTCCACGCCGGCCTGCAGGGCACGGGGCACAATGGGACCTGGCTGTCATGCAGAGCTGTGTCCTAGTGCTCATCCATGACTGAGGGATCCCGGTGCATGGCAGCAGTGAAAAGTGCACCTGGACATGTGACTGAACTGCACCAGGGCAGGAAGAAGTGTTTTGTTCCTCACTGGAGACTAAAATGTATTCAAGAGAGAAATGAGTCTCTAAAAGTATAGCCCAGGCAGATTCCCCCAGCGTGGTGGGAAAGACCCAAAAGACACTTTTGGCAGGAAGTGCAGCCAGAATGTAGAACACAGGTGACCATAAACAGCATTAAACAGTGGGGGATCTGGCAGCACAGTACTGTCCACACTGGACAGTGTGGGATTCTCCCTGTGACCCTGACAACAAAGCAACAGCAGGAAGTGGTGCTGTGCTGCTGGCCATGGCTGCCATCGGCAACAAAAACAGAGAAGCCTTTTTAATATTGCAAAGACAGAAATTAAATCCTTCTCTTCTTATGCAATGCTTGCCCTTCCTCAGCAGAGATCAAATCAATATGAGACCAAGCAAAGTCAGTGGTTTATTTCAAGGGGTTTTGAATTGGGCTTTGTAGGCAAAAAGGCACCAGCCTTGATTCAAACTCCAAGAAGACATGTTGGTATTCCCATTCCACATCTATTTGTAGCACATAAATGTGACTTTGTTCCTTTTTAGTCCTGTTTAAATGTTACATTAGTTTAAAATAAGGTCTGTCTGGAAAAAAACATCAAGTTTGAGGCTGGAATTATCCCTGGAAAAGCTTGGAGATCCCCCTTGTTGGTGAATGAGGATCACCTTGAAGGAAATTAAGAACCTGGTGGTTGTAACTCCCCATCCTTTCCTCTGGAGTCTGTCAGTACCTCAGCGGTGCTGCTTGGGGGTGATCCCAGCACACCCAAACGTGTGCACACACAAACACATGCACACATGTTCTAACGCAGCCACCAAACCCCACACACAGTGCCAGCAGTTTACTGCACGGCCTGGAGAACAGGAGCAGCAGCAGAAAGGGAACTTCCCTATAATTTCTGGGGAAATGCTGCAGTTGTAGGCCAACTTACATAACTGATTTAGCTGAACAGAATTGCTTTCTGCCTTTAATCTGCTCAGCAGTTTATCTTTGCTGTCGTGATCGGTTGAGCTCTCTTTAAACCGTTATGGATTAGCGTTCTGCTATAACACGTTAAAACCTTAGCTTTGTTTATTTTTGTCAAGAATGGGGGAGGGATATCAGGTTAAATGTTCAGGCAGCAGTTTATGAATGGCTGTTCTTCTTGCACAGCAATCGATATGCTCAGGTACCAAATGCAAGGCACAGCTAAATGCTCTGAGTGGCAGCACTAGTGGCTGGAACAGAAATATTTGTGAACTTACTATTAAAAGTAAAATAAGAAAAAAAGAAGGAACTTAATAAATTTGCATAATTATTTTAATCTATAAATACAAAATGTAACCCATCATTCAAACAGTTCATCACACCCACCAGCTCTGTATGGAAGACCAAAGAGTAAATGATCTGAAAACTTAATTAATAAGGCTGGTTGAGGATTTTACTAAGTTTGCATTATTGATGTAATCTGGAGACAGAAATCCTGCCAAAAGCAATCTTTCTGTCATTCAGCTGCAGGAAAACAATACAGCATAATGGAAATAAACCACCAAACAACTGGAACCTCATCCACACCACTTACAAAGAGGTGCTCAGATATTAGCCAGCTGTTCAGTTAATTTTCACAGTGGATTCATCAACTATGCAAGTGGTCATTCCATTAGAACATGACTGTATGGATCCAGGTTCAAATTTCTACTCCAAACTGATGAGCACAATATTGCAATTTAAATTAAATCCAACAATTACCACACTTCTTTGACCTCTGTGTAGTCAAAATGATTTACAGATGCCAGCATGGAATGCAGTAAGAGGTTGTGTTCCTGAATGCTGCCAATAATCCTCTGGAACACTTTTCCAAGGAAACACTGATTCTGTGAAGAGTTGTGCTGGCAACCCTGTAATCTTGGAACTTTCTTATCTAAAATGGAGGAAGTAGGCACTTTCACATTCCTAGGAGCAACACAGACACTAGAGAAGATTAAAAAATAGTGTCCAGTGGTGCTAGGAAAAAAAAAACACATAAACCTGGGAAAGTAATTCAGAAAAAAAGGAGGAAAAAATCCAACTTCTTTGTAATTTGTCTGTTGTTTGTTTTGGTTTCTTATGAGAGATCTTTATTCTGCACATTCCAGTGAATGGCCATTCGCTATTAATTTATCTTCTTTCTGACAGCAAATGGAGCACCATTCCAGAGTTTCAACATTCCCCTGATGCTGCTCTGCTTAATGCTTGTGTGCTATTTAAACAAAGCATATTCCAACCAAATCTGACTATATATGGAATTCCCTGACAAGTAAAACTTTGGATGCCATACAAAAAAGAGCCATGAAAACAGAATGCACACAAACTCCACTCCAGACTGCACAAACGGGGCATGTACTACACCAGGCTCTTGGTGGCAAAGGTCAGGTACCCAGTGTGCCCAACCACCTCCCGCAGGGGCACGCCACTCTTGAACTGCACAGTCCCTTGCTGCAGATTAGTGCACGGGCTGCCTTGGTGTGATGGGTTGCTGCTGTCAAAGCCAGTGCTAGAATTATCTTCAGCTGCTTTTCCAAGGTCAGGGATTTGCAAGCTAATTGTTCTCACATTGTACACTCGGAGCAGAATTTCCAAGGTGTTAATCTCTGTAAAACCATATTCTTCCATTGCCAGGCAGGTTCTCTGAACTTGTTCAATGCATGGGGAGAAAGAGCAGATGCGGCCACCTGAAAAATAAAGACAGGTAGCGGAAAAGAGGGCAAAAACCAAAATGAAGCACTTTTCATCTTTTTTCAAATTCTCCCAGATGCCCATAGAATTACTATTATACAGACAAAGCGAAAACATTCTTCAAAAAAATCTTCACAAGGCAACTTTGTTGGTTTAAAGCGTCAGCACAAAATCAAACACAGACAACTCTACAGGATGCTTCAGACCCTTTAAAAACAACAACAGCAACTTCATTCATCTTCCACATCCAATGTTGCCCTCGACATTTGTTCACAGCAAAACCGTTAAAGTTGGTCCCTTTAGAGCAGTGACTCTTTTGGAATCACTCTCCGCTGTTCTGGACTGAGGCACCAAACTGCAGCTGGCACAGACACAAAGCCAGAAGTCATTCTCCACACACTGCGCAGCGCTAGAGCCCCAGCGCGCGTGCACACGCCCCTGACAAAAGCGGCTGTGTTTAGCTGAGGACGATGGTATGTGTGGACAGAATAAAGGGATCTCTCCAGGCCATAGATGGAGTGCTGTTAAGGCTTTACCCTTTTAGTCAAGCTGACTAGCATGTCTCCTGAGCATTGAAGTTTGCTGGATATCACATCGTGCAGGCTTGCAGTAAATGCTGTAGAACTCTAGGACAGGACTTTTAAGTGACAAACTATCACTTTTCTCCTTGTCTGTGCACAGTTCTGACTTTTGATTCTCAATACGGAGTATTAATAGGCCCCCTATACCTTTCTAAGTGCTACAATGTCACCTTAACAGCTGAGAATAGAATGATTCAGATTTACTCTGAAAAGCCACAGCCAAATCAGATCAAAGAATTATAAGGACACTGTCTGCCACAAAGCCAGGGCATGTGCTTTCACCCAGGACACAGTGTCCCCCAAGGCAACTGCCCTTCCTGGAAAGCTTCTATGCAGAAGGAAGGAACACTGGGCAATGCAGCTTCACCTATTATTTCATTTATTACAATTAGATGAAAATGCCTGCTGACCTGATTTGCATTCCTTCCCAGTCCTCTCCAGGCTCATCCAGTCAAATCTTCCAAGACCAGTCATCTAAGTAGTTAAAGAACCCGTGCAAATCAGAGCAAAGCATCCTGCTAAAAATAGAGGCAATGCTGGGACTACATGAAGCCTGCTTTATCTCAAACTCCCCTTTTTTTTTCCTTTTTGGTTTCTAAAGTCAGATCTCTAAAAAAAGAAAGCATCAGGTCTGAAAGCGTCACTGTAGCACTCTAGTTACTGTGCAGCAATGATGTGCTGGGTACTGCCTGGGGAAGAACACTTTCCACAACCAGTAATCCACCATACGCTAAGTAGGATTTAATTTGAGTCCTCAAATAAAGTCTCTGCACCAAGGGGTTCTTATCATGAATCTTCAGAACAAAGTACCCTGGATAACTAATTCCCTGGAGTGACAATTAAGACCCAAATCTAATAATCACCTGCAAAATTAATGCTGGTATGTGTCTTTATGGACCAAGTCTGTTGATGCTGATTTAATTGCATGCCCAGTCCATTAACTCCTGTGAAATTAGATTTGTACGTTCACAAGGATGGCCAACACTACCAAAATGTTCCTGAATCTGACAGCTAGTCTTTTCTGGCCAAATAACTTACACACTTCTACCATGCTTGCAGATGTAAAAGAGAAGAGCTGAGGAAAAAAATTCTGTTACATAATTAGAAAGCTACTATGATGCATACATGTTATAAAGAAAGAATTTATATTCTTATTGTGTAGGGAACTGAACAAATGTCTGACTTAACTAAATGTCAGTTCACAATAACTCTTTGTCTACAAAGCAAGAACATGCCGAGAGACAGAGACTACTACTTCATTCAGGCTTTTTGGTTTTGATGTTTTATATTGCAATAAAAAAGCAAAATATATTTACATTTACAGTAAGTCTGTTCTTATTTATTCTGACTCTAAGGGTTTGAAGACATGTTTAGGCTTTTGAATTCACATGCTCTGGATTTACAGTCAAAAACTCAAAGCCTGCACACAGCTGTTGCCATACAAGCTGCAAAGCCACCTACGGTTCTTGTTAAGCCTTCAATTAAAGGCAGAGCACCCTTCCTCTTGCCTCGGGCTCGTCAGCTGAGCACAGCATGTCAACACCAAACTTGGTGAAGATTTATCAGGCTGCCTCCTCACAACTGCTGGGGGAAGTAGGGTTACAGAAAACAGGCTTTCAAGCTGTTTGGTAGGGAAGAAAGCTCTTGCTTGCAGTAGCAAATATCCAGAGGGGAAGCACAAAAAATAATGTTACTTTACTTCCTGCACTGCTAGAAGCTTCTCAGGTGTGAAAGATGAGAAAACAGTGAACTGCTGGTGTTCCATCTAACTGAGACCATCCAATGGGTTTTAGTAGTTCTGTCAATTTTTTTCCCCCTTTCATGCCTATTGTTCTCGTTATTTTCATACATCCCTCCCAAATAAATATACCTACAAAGGGCTTAGAAGCAAACCCATTAAGCTTCTGTCCTTACAGATCCTAACAAGTGGAGAGGGGTCCCCTCTGCTTTTTCCAGTACACAGCATCAGGCAGGCTAGATCTGACTTGCAGCTACAGGCTGGAATTGTTTGATTAAGCAGATATTAGGAGAGAAGACTGGAAAGCTACAATTAGCAGGAGGTTGGAAGACAAAAATGAAATTGCAGTTCCAGACTGCGAGAGGCTGTCTAAAATAGAAACACTGGGGAAGTTTCAATTCCTATGGTGTTTAGACCAGCGAAAAAAAGAAGAGAAAACCAGCACTCAGAAGAACATGCTCATCTGTCCTAGGAGCAGAGACACTGTCATCTTTAACAGAGCAGATGCTTCTGAATTCTGCACACTGTGGGCTGCCCTCTGTACCCGGCTGGACTACCAGCTAGGCAACACCCCTTCTGTCACCATCACCAAACAGATATAAATCTAGATTTCAGCATTCTCAGTTCTCAGATTCTTTGAGAGCCCTCTTGTCCTTTACACACCAAGAGGCTTTTAGGGCTTAAAGGACTCGAATATGCACTGCTTTGTCTGCCATGCCAAGGGTTCCTTAGTAAATGAAGAAAAGACATGAACTCCTGCCCTCTCCTCTCCTCGCTGGGGCACACTGCTCTGTCTGTGGATCACAAAGGGGTGAACTAGACTAGAGAGCAGTGAAAACATCTGAATGAAAACTTTTTTGTACAAATTGGGTTTGTGCTCTTTCAGAGCTCTCCTTTTAGGAAAGCTACTGTTCCTAAATTCGGTTAATGAGATCTGTGTGTCATCATAAATTGATATAGTAATTATGAGAGATTAATCCTGTTCACATTGGGAAGCTGTGTGAGTTTTTTGATCTGAAGAGCTGTCTAAAAATGTGTTTATTCATGTATAATGCATCTGACAAGTGCTACAGTTGAGGAGAAGAGAATAATGAGACTGTATGACACACTTAAGTTTTTTCTACCTTCAGTTTTACAGGGAGTGAGTTAGTTTGAAGCATTTAATGGAGAGGTTAAACGTCCTGAATCCGTAGCGTGGAACAAGCCCACGCTGTCCTGTCAGTCACTGTAACCAACAACAGGGTCGAGAGGACATGAAAATGGAAGTACAATTCAGACTGGAATGATTAGAAAAGCGAGCTTAAGGGGGAAATAGAAGATTTTCATCCACATAGCACTGTACATTTCAACAGACTGTATCTAATTGGTAATTGAGGGACACACCATTGCATCTCTACAAGAGGCCAGTGCTTCGAAAGCTGCCAGAATGCTCCTGTGCAACTCCAACAAACAATTTTGTTTCTGGTTTGTCTGAGCAAGGACAGAATCTCTACCAGTTCTATTTAGCTAGTAAGTGCATTAGGTTTCAAGTGTGGAAAATCTCAGCGCTACCAATTGACAAGAATTCCAGTGTGTGCTTATGACACAGAAAACATGTCCAAGAAATGTGCTCTCACTTCTGTAGGTTATTGTACGTCACAAGTGCTCTGACAGGTTCTTTCATCATCCCAGTATTACTCAGATGATGCACATGTAGTGCAGCACCATTAAGTTTTAGGGAAAAGGACCAGTAATTTTAGAATGATTCTGTGACATAAAGAATACAGCACAACACTTTTACCTCTGGCAAAAGAACATAGCTTGAGTTTTGTGACTTCACTGCATTGTCATAATTGGCAGATTACATTACAAAGATATCAAGGAAGAAAAAAGAACCACACAGGCATTATCTTTGTGTAGGGGTGAGGCAGGAGAGTCACTGAGCAGCATCACTGTGGCATTTACTCTATGCTAGTAGGACACTAAAAATATTGTCTTTGCAAAAGGGGACAGAATGTCCTTTAAGTGTGTGTGCTCGTGGGCGATTTGATGTAGCTTCCCTGACAAGTGAAATTAGAGGATTTGGCTGTTGGAAGAAATTAAAGGATGTTTCTTGATTCAGAAAAGAGAATTTTCTCCAAATCACTTGCCAGCTCATTAATAGGAGCTTGATGTGATTTTCTGCAAATGTGACCTTAACCTCTGCACTTGTAGGTGCATCATTCAAAAGGAATTTATTCCTGCTCATTATTATGGGATGGTAAAAGCATGTAACAAGGAAATTAAAAAATCAGTTGGCTCCATACTGAGGAAGAAAACCTAACAATTTTCTTTAAGGATCCTTTAATCCCAAACTACGTCCTTCAAACTATGTAAAAGCCAGTAGCTTTGGCTGGCATTCCACAGCAACTATTTTCATGCAGGAATCCTTGTGCTTGACTCTCTACACGTGAGGGCATCGTTTGTACTTCAGGCCAGGCCCATTGTGAGCACCCGACCTACCAAGCCATGACAAACTCAAGCCAGGGCAATGCCCTCCCACGAGATACAACAACTGGGGCTGGCTCAGCAAACAGCCACTGCTGGCAAACAGATGAAGCTGCTTTGTGTGTTAGCACCTGGTCCTACATCCTAGTGGGGCAGCTCTGCACTAGACCAGACGGCCTCTCAATGTTGGATATACTTCAGTTTAGTCTGTGGACCTTTAACCTCACCTTGAGTTAATTCTCCTTCAAATCAAAGCAGGTGCTACACTAGTGAAGGCTGGTGCTGACATTTTAGCAAGCATTTATTGCTTCATCCATTTATTCCAAAACAATTTCCTGGGGACATGAGAAGTGTTGATACCAACTGGAGTACCAGTTGCACGGGTGGAGAATGACAGCATTGTAAATGGTCAGGCTCCACTTCCTGCCCCAACACATTCCCTGTGTGCTCCTGAGGCAGCCCAAGCCCAACCAACATCAGCCTCGATGTCACTCTTGATGCCCTCTTCTCAGTGATTCAACCCTACCCAGACACCAAAGGGGTGAGAGCTGTGGCCAGGGATTTCAGCTGCTCCTCAAAGCCACACGTGAGTGGTTTAAAACTGGGACCATGAATAACCTCTGGAGCTCAAGAAAAATACCCAGTGAGGCTTCCTACATGGATATGGAACTGCAGAGACCCAAAGAGGGAGATGTTCAAAGCGAACTTTACCTGCGGAGTTTTACAGAGAGAACTGACAACACCATGTTAGCTGCTTCAGGTGTTATTTCAAGGATCACAATTTGACAAACTCATAATTTAGGAGCTTTATGATGCTCAAGAGGGAATGGAAAATCTGCATTTAAGAGTAAAATCTTTAAAGAAAGAAAGGAAATAAAAGAGAGGTGGTTTTAACAATTTTGTGACTCAGACTGTTAAATACCCCAAGGAGCAACTTAAAATGCAAGAGGCTAATCCAACCTAATATATGGCTGTAATTTTCCATGCCCCTACCTGAAAATTTAAAATCTGTATGAAAATTATTGTACCAGTGGGTTTCTCCCTCATCTTCCACAGCCTTGGAAGAAATAGACAGTATTTATGAGAGTAGAGTAGGTGGGTGCAGAATTATATTCAAAGCACAAAGTATTCAGCTGTGAAATGACTGTGAGTCAAAAGTTTCAGGGCATTTAAGAACTGTAGAATATTGAGGATATTTTTGTTACCTCACAATTTTCTCATTTTCCTAATTTTTAAAAGTTTAGCCTGAAGGGGTTAATGTCAACTTTGCAAAAACCACCAAGGTCAGATATTGGGAACAGCAGCTATGACTACAGAAAAGCACTAATCAGCAGATGCTGCAGAAGAAAAACAGTGCAGGTCTGGAAACGAAAGGAAGTTCTGCAGTGCAGCAGTGCCTCAGAGATACTACAAGCAGCATTTCTGCTGGAAGTGTGACTGGTGACATCAGCACAAAAGGATGCAGCTGAGATGCAAACCTGAACGTCGGCAGAGAGCATCACCAGAGAACAAGAACCTTCAAGTCACAAACCTACTGTGCCGTTTTATTCTTTCAGCTCTACAGAGGTTGGCACTGCTTTAAACAGGAGGCCAAGCTGCTCTAAGTAGTGTATTTACAGCATACTGCAAGGCATAACGTGAGTGACAACTGTACTCTGTAAAGAGGATCATTAACACTCAGCCTACTAGAAGCTGCAACTATTCAGGACCTTGAGCTGAAGTAGAAGCGAAAACACTGATCTGATAAGGTTTTGTTAAAGTTGAGAACTCTCCCATACTGTCTCAGCTGAACTCTCTATCATGAGTGTTGAGGTTTTAAGGAAGAGAGCAGCTAATGCTATATATTGAATTCATTTAGTTCTCACGTAATTCAAAATACCTTAAGACTTTAGGCACTAAATTACCACTGTCTGGCAGTACAGCTGTGATATTCACATGGCACATCACAACAAAACCCATAGTGTGAATGGTTCAAATGTGACCCTGTCCAGATCTGAGAGAGAGGGCATGGGCAGAAAAGAGTGGAACTCCTTTCCTGCAGTAATGCTTTATCACTGCATGAACCCTCGAACAGGGTTGAATAACAGCAGAATGTGCACAGGCTGTACTGCAGAAGAGCTTCAACTCTTTGAAAACAAAACAAAGGAGCACTATTAAATTATCTGCTTGTGGTAGGGAAAGGGAAGTAGTTACAGATAACCTTCTGCCATATTTTCAATTTAACAGCAGTAAAAAAACCCACAACAAAACTACACACATGACTCAGAATAAAACAGAAAAGTGTGTAAGTTTTTACATATTACTACTACAATCAATTCTATTTTATATGAAAAACATTTTCTGTTTATATATAAAATACCAAAATTTTTAAAATGTCCCCAGTCAGTCAGTACCAAGTTGTCCAAAAGTGGAGCCTTAGAAGACCAGTACCAGATCTCAGACACGGGAGGCTGGCTGCAGCAAAAACTGCAGTAAGGATCAGCAACTTCGCTTTTTGAGTGGTTCATAAAGTGAATGACGCCACTTCACAAACACAAAAATGTGGGATTTTGAAGTCTTATTTATATTGCCTAAGCAGATGTAACCTTGTAGCATAGCACAGAAAAGCGTAGCCAGATGGTATGGCCAGTTTGGGACTATAATACATTTTCTAGGATTTCAAATGCTGGAGTGAGACAAGGATTCAAAACTTGGAACTGTTCAAGCAGCCCTGCTTAGTATTCTAAGCATGCACCACTTAAATAATTCAAATTGGACTGCGCAATGCAGCGCCTTCTAAGCTGGGAAGTCAGCTGAGTGTTGTGCTCACTAGATTAGATAATTTGAGCATGGGAAGGGCATCGTACAGTGCAGTGATTTACCCCCCTCCCCCCCATCCCAGGACACACTGGAAAGCTGCTACAAATTGAGCTGTAACCACTGCAGGTACAGAGTGCTAACAAGACTCTGTTTATTCACTTTTTAAAGGAAGTGTAATACCTGGGTATCACAAAGCTTTCTAGAAAATTTTCAGTAGCAGCTGAGGTAGCATAACAGCGGGGCTGGTCCTGACTCAGCAAGGCAGGGCACATTCAGTGACCTTTAAGAACAAGCTTAAATCCTGTGATTTCAAGAAGACTTAGCAATTCACTTGAAGTCCAGCCTGTGATTATATATTTTAACAAAGAACTGGGCCTTGGCACGTAATCAAATTTTTTTTAACTCATATCCTGGCATGGGCACTCTTCAGCACTCCATGCTCACTTGATTAGAAAAGTCACTTTTGTAGATGGAAGCAATTTGTCAAAAGTTAATTCACATCCAAACTATTATGATATAAATTAGAGAAAAACTTATTCCAAGATAAAATAATTATTTATTCATTGAAGCTTATTTTTCAATAGGGAAAAGATGTATAATAAAGTGACAAGATCTGTGCAAAACCTCAACAGCAGTTCTCACTTACTGTCACAATGCCAGAGTAACTGGCATAAGATAGAACATCCTTTATGTTCCATTCCCACTGCATCCAATGGCAAACTTCTCACTAGCTCCAACCACAAAGATTTAGGACATAAACTGGCAAACATATTTAACCACATTTAACCACATAACCACGTTTAACCATATGTAACCACATTTTTTTTAACATTACCGTTGGGGTGCTCTGTTAAATAGGTACAAATCTGCAATGATTGATGTGAACTGAGGCTGAACACCTTTTATACAAACACCTTTCCACTGAATTGCCAAAGAAACTTGCTTTCAGCATTTACTGTTACTTCTGCCTCCCACACACCTCAGATCTAGCAAAATGCACTTGAAAAAGGTTCAAAGGAGTTTTTATAAACTGCCCATGCTAATTGTAGCAGTTCGCATGGGCCTGTAGGAAAAAATTGTTCTTCTCCTTTCAAATCTTCCACTGTAAATTGAAGACACTTTCTGAAGGTTTTACAGCCTTAAAAATGCCTAGAGACTGACATCTGAGAACAGTGATCGCACAAGGGAAGGGAGCACATCTAGCGTATGGCTCAACGGCAGAGATGTGTGCACAGTGCTTCCTGAACAGAAAGAGAAAAATGCAGTTACCTTCAGCTTTTAATGCTGACTTTGCATGTCCTATGGCTTCCCATGGAGATGGAATATCTAGGAACACGGCATCTGCAATGTTTGAGACCCCAAAGCCATTTTTGCAGACATCCTGGTTGGTCACGGTGACCAGGTGCTCCACCCCGTGCTCCCGAAACTCCTCCCGCGCCTTCTCGGCCCTTTGTTGGTGGAACTCCACCGTGTACAGGTGCCCGGTGGGAGCCACTGTCCGGATGAGAGCATGGGAGAGGGACCCACTGCCTGTACCTAGAAAAGACAAACAACTCATGAAATTGAGTTTGTCAGTGCCAAACATCAGAACAAAAGTCTTCTCCATTAGTCTTCCTGCTTGGAACACTTGTTCAAAACTCGAATGAACACAAACCACTGGTTCAGCTCCTGAAAGAGAACAGTCCTTCCTTCCCAAGGAGAGAGGGACTAGGTGACCTAGGAAACAGTCTTCCGGGTCCTCAAAGCATTCATTAAAAAATCTGGCAAACCCAGGATCTGTCCTATCTCCCCAGAGTAGGAAACTAATGCCAAGGGTCAGCTATAGCTCTAACAACTGCCACTAGAGAACATAAGGAAGTAAATGCAACAGGAAAAATTCAGGGAAATTAACTGGAGAGGTTTTTTTCAAAGTGTCAGACTTTTCTAGAGTGAAAAGAGATTAAGGCAAATTTTAACGGATTTTCAAACTCTTATACTTCACTAAACAAAGAAAAGATGTTGGCAAGGGTCTGTGCTTGAAAATCCTATTAATATCCATGCAAACAAATGGCCATCGAGATACAGTTTGCTTTGCACAGATCTCTTAAGAGACATCCTCAACTCCCACTGGAATTACCCAAAACTAAGGCCTCTTGGCTCCTTTCAGCCACACTGATCAGACACTTGTTTTCACAGGTCCCTTACACACACACACGCCTACACAAACTCAACTTAGTCTAACAAAATCTATGAAAATATTGTAGGTAACTACAATTACCACATACAAAAAGGGACTGACAAGACAAAGATTTTTTTCCTTGTTTTAGTTTGGTAATTTAGGAAACTTACTTTAAATGATCCATCGGCATATTAAATAGATGAATGACTAATAACAAAGATTTTCCCTGAAGAAAACACCCATATACCAATTCCCATTGCAAATTACTCACTCAAGTGGCATTTAAAAGAGTAACCCCCGAAATTCAAAACCCCACAGCAACCCCAAACTATCTGTGTTTATTGATTCATAATTCTGTGCTTGGAACACATTTCTCCTGTAGAAATAAAATCTATTTCTAGCTATTTTCAATGACTATTCAGCCTGAGGCAAGTTCTTTCAGCTAACATAAATCTTAAAAAACTTATAAAGGACAGAATCTGAAGTACAGCAGCTCAGAAGCAAGTAGAAAGGAAATTAATTAGGAGGCACAGGGGCTGGTACAGCCGCTTAATTGGCGCAGTACTTTCCATAATCATACAGGAAGTCCGAGTGCACGGGCAGATCCCAGGTTCTTGCCCTCCAGTCACATAAGGGGAGGAACACTGTTGTGGCACTGTATTTAATCCGACAGCTCTGAAAGGGGAGACATTCAGACTGTAAACAGAGCTCAGGGCCCACGTTTGCCACCAGATCAAGCGGCTGCACCACGGAGTCGGCACTGCTCCTCTGCTTCCCTCTGAGAGGGCTCTGACCCCAGTGGGCAGACTGGCAGCCCCCCACAGCTTCAGCAGGGCAGATTAGGCAGGGAGAGAGGACCTACAGATTTTAGCACTGGCTTCAGAGAGGTCCAAGAGAAGAGAGAAACTTTTACACACATGCATTTAATAAAGTGAAAATACAGGCATTCAAGGTAGCATTAAAATAAAACAAAGAAAAAGCAAAACACACCTACATGTGCATACATCAAAAACTACCCTGTCACAGCACTTGAAGGATCTGAATGTCAAAATGAACTTTTCACTGGTCAAAGGAGTGATGGTAGCACAGCAGGCATGTGGTTGTAAAAACTCAATGATTTATGTGCACAGCAAAGAAACAGCATTCCATTGATACGTTTTTAATGACAAAAGCAGGGAATTGTTGCTCACAGGATGCTAAACACTGAAACTCTGCCTTTACATTCCATGCCAAAAGGGAGAATTACACAACTGAGAACTATTGTAAAATGAGGGAATTTAATTATTTTATCTCTCAAATGTGTAGTGCTGCACACTTCCTGCACCCCTCTCTGCTAATCCAAAGGAGTGAACAGGAGGCCTGTCAGCACAGCTGGGCTGTAAGCAGAAGAGGGAGGCAGCTTGCACATGTATCCAGTTTCCTTGTTCATATTCTTTTACATTTTTAATCACTTTCCTTTTGAATCTGCTCTTAAAAAAACACCACAGAAGATACCATTTGTCTCCTCCACAGGAAAACCCATTAAGATTTTTTGGCTTCTTTTCTGATACTCTTCTTTTATTCACAAACACTCCAAGCCAAACCCTGAACCAAAACCAGGATGTTGGAAGTCACCACTTGCAGGCGTATTACAGACAGAGCTTTTGCTAAACAAGGTTGCCAGGAATTATTTATTGTTGACCGGCTGCCACAAACATGAGAACAATACATATGTATCACATTTTAACATATCAAATTCTATCACATTAAGATTATTAATGGGAGTATTTCTGAAGATGCTGCCTGACTTCTCAAAACTGCAGGGAACAAGGAACAAGATAGTTATCAATCACCCATCATTGTATAATCTCTCCTTGAAAACATATTCTGAACCCAGATGTGTGACATGAAGATGACCCTTAACTCTCATGTGCCCGATAGATCAGCACATTTGATGTGATCCATTAATATGAGAGTCTGGCATGAGTCCATACCTGCCACAAGCCCTAACGCCCAATCATCACTGTCTACACAAGGCACGGGTACAACCCTATGTTTTTGTGATGCTGTAGAAGGGGAAATTAATGTTTATATTCACCTTCCCTGCAAATCTGCAACATTCAACATTTCTGTCCTCCTGCCATCTTCTCAATTTCTCTTTGTGCTTATTTCAAAATCACCACTGAAAAAAAGCAAAATATGACTCAAAGAGTCTTAGGCACCAGTTTGGAGTAAGTTCTAGTCAGGTAAAGGTTTCCTTGAAAAATGAAAAGTATCCTTAGCATGATACAGAATGAGTCAGGACAGCAGCAAAATGCAAGGAGTACTACTGCAGACATACTAGAATGCTACCAAACCAGAAATAGCATACCTGAATCACCTGTATACAAATGAACCAAAAAACTGGATACTCAAAAATTACTGGTTTGTATCAGAAGAGCCAAGATAAGAACTGGAAGAACTTCAGTGGATTTTCATTCTCATAGATGTGCAGTGAAATGCCTGTGCTCCTGATATGACCTAGAAAGCAGAAAGTAAGACAACTAGAACAACTGATTTATAATTTTTACACCAGGATGCTCCCGTTCTGACAGCCTGCACTATAAATAGCCTTTGAAACTGTTTGCTCTCTACCACAGGACAATGCCCACTTAACTACCGTGTATTAATCATGAATGGACTCTACAGAACAGAGGTAAAACAACGATTCAAACTGTACCAAAGACAACCTTAACAGCACAGATGCTGCTGTAGAGCTCAGTTAGGTGGGCACTTATGTCATTGCTAATTTTCATTTAGAAAATGTGATCCTCTTTTACATTGACTGTTCTGTGATCTCAAACATCTTAGTCAAAAAGCAGACATCTGCATTGCAGGCATTTAATGAGACACCGCAGGGGCCCCAATATGCCACACTCAAAGCTCAACATCCGAGGAGGCAGCACTGTGCAGGGGATCAGCACAGTTTAAACTAGGAATGGGCTCCACTTCAGTCCAAAGGCAGGAATCAAGCTCCTGTGTTACACCTATGAGTTAGGTGGCTAATGGCCCTGGCACGCTGATGCAGCATCCTTTCCTTCTTGGGCTCAAACACATGACATTTTCCTTCTCTGATACATTTGAACTCTAGGGGAGTGCTTCTGCCCCTCTCCCAAAACAAGGAGAACACTGCAGTTTTAGGATTTCAGTCCTAACAAGTGGACACCTATATGAAATGCTCTAGCTCAGCACCTACTGATACTTCCTTCTGATTTGCAGACAAGAAAGTATTGATCAGACAAACTTCTCGATTGCCCTGACCTCCCACAGATCTGTTCTTCTCACTCTGTGCTTATTCAAGCGACAGGTTTTCCACAGAGGAGCCTCCACACACCTCAGCCATCTTAAGACAATGTCCATGATAAAATAATTTCTCACCTTCTCAAAGTTGCGGTGGACAATATCTGAGCTGTTCAAAAATAAAGCACGTTATTTCAGCACAGAATACTGCCAAGGCTGAGTGTCACCACAGCATCAAGCACAGCACTTAACTGATATAGAATACAGGGCACATTTTACACTGTTTTCTGTTTAGTTTGGTTTCCTTATTGGAAAGGATATTTGTCTAATCTCCTAGAATGCTACCCATGCCATAAATATAAGTGACCCGATTCTGTGTTCCACTGCATTTACTCTTTGCAAGCTATTGCTTGGCTTGCCTTCCCTAGAAATTTCTCATCGTGGTGCTTCTTTTCAAAGAAGGAGCTACAAATTGTACTTTAGGATCCATAGATGTTTACAGCTGTGTGTAAGCAAAAGCATTTTGGAATAAAGCTGAATAAGCTCTTAAGTGCATAAAAAGGTTCACATTGCTTGGAAACAGAAAAAGAGAAAAGTATGCAAAGCGTTATTTAATACTGGGTCTCTAAAAAATAGTAACATTTTAGTAGAACTTGAGCTTCTGATGCAAAATTTGGCTACCTCGGATATTCTGAAATGAGTAAATACAACAAAACAATGACAGTGTTGCTCTATTTGTCTCCTAGCTACGCCACTTAGCCCTAGCAAATAGCAAGATAGGTCATGAGTCAGCCATGAGAACGGAAGGAGCCTCAAAACCAAGGGAAAATTAATCTTGAGACAGAGCTAACAATTCCACAGCTAAAATGTCAAGAAACACCGAACAGACGAAGACTGCTCACTGTACATGACAAGTTTGTGTAATGACTTATAATGAAAATATGAAAATATATTAAGCATTTGATGGAAATTAACCGAAATATCTTAGTGGGAAGATAGTCAAGGGCACAAATCATGGTTGGCAGAGGTGAGACACAGGAAAAGCAAGGAGAGAGAGAAGGAAGAAGAGAGGGAGGGAGAGAATTTCAAGAAGATGAACTGATGGCTGAAAAAGAAAATCAAGTTCAAAGCTAATCAAGTTCACTTTACAGTCAAGAAGTTCCCTTTACAGAAGGTTAGCTTCTCTCCTGCCTATCTGTCATGGACACCATGCTGAAGCAGGCATTTTAGGCAACAGGCTGGAAGTCAGAGAGGGCTACTGCTCACTGACCAGACTGAGGAGCTGAGGGAAGGATAGTAGGGAGGTTTTCAAGGCTGGCACTGCCAACAAAAGAATGTGAAGAATTAATTTTTCCTTAGAGATTCATATTTTCCTTATAGATTCAAAAGTCTGAAATTTTTAGGGAAGTATCTTCTACAGAATGGACATAATATGGTTAAGAATATGGTTAGGTTCAGAGCTGCATGAGAAGTGTGCTTGGTGGTCAGGTGAAATTACAAAATCAAAGTGAGTCCAGAAAGTCTGGAAACAAATGCTTTAGGGTATGAACAGCATTCCTCATCAGCTGCATGACAGCCACAAGTCTGAATACATTACAGTGATGCCTCATGTGGTCAGAGGTTTGGTTCACAGAATCATCACAGACTCACAGAATGGTTTGGGTTGAAAGACATCTTAAAGATTCTCTAGCTCCAACCCACCAGTCTGGGGCAGGGACACCGTTCCACCAGACCAGGTTGCTCAAAGCCCCATCCAGTCTGGGCTTCAACACCTCCAGGGATGGGGCATCCTCAGCTTCTCTGGGCAACTTGTGCCAGGGCCTCAGCACCCTCACAGTAATGGGTTTCTTGCTAATATCTAACCTAAATCTACTCTCTTTCAGTTTAAACCTATTACCCCTTGTCCTATCACTCCATGCCCTTGTAAAATTCCCTCTCCCCAGCTCTCTTGCAGCCCCTTTAGGTACTAGAAGGTGCTATAAGATCTCCCTGGAGCCTTGTCTTCTCCAGGATGAACCCCAGCTCTCTCAGCCTGTCTCCACAGGGAAAGTGCTCCAGCCCCCTGATCATCTTCATGGCCTCCTCTGGACTTGCTTCAATAGATCCACATCTTTCTTACTGCCCCTCTGTTGGGGGCCCCAGCACCAGTTCAGTGCTTTGGTATGGCAAGAGAATATTGAGGTTTATGACATTGGTACCGATGAGGCCTTTCTAATACTTCAAGAGGTGCTATACAAGGATCAGGTTTTCTAATTCTTCTCTCACTCTAACCTGAACAGCTGCTAAGAGGTAGATACAAGAGACATTATAAAACACAGACATAATTAGTTTGGGCACATTCCAGAATCAAATTAATACTTCCAAACTTTGGTCTGTACTTTACACTAAAAACAGAGCTGCAAATAATTTACATAAACTTATGACACAAAAACAGTAAAGACAAGAGCAGTATTTGTCAAAAAGTCTGTAAGCACTTCAGAAGAGTCACAGGCATACAGCTGACTTGCTGGGACTCCACAATAAACTCTTAATCATTTATTAAGTATCCATTAATCATTAAGATCTCATTAATTTTTTATGAGTATACTCTTTAACAAAATCTATACCCAGGCTGTGAGTTTGAAAATTTCATAATTGTTTTTGAGAAGCTCTAGTGTAAGGCTGGGCAGCAGCTCCTGTTACTCCTTCTCTGAGAAACCATGAGAACCCAGAATAAGGCTCTCAGCCTTCAGAAATCCAGTCCGTGAGCGAGGAAACCCACTGCTGTGTGGCAACGAATAGGGTTTAGCAATTTTTAATTTGGGATTTAGCTGAAGGGAAACAAAAAATCCAATTAACATTTTTGCTCATGTGAGTCTGATTTTGTGAATGCTGAAGGATCACTGGGATGGTGGTTAAAGTACTTTTGACTAAATTACGTTTTGTCTAAATACTATGCTCCATCGAAGCCAAAATATTTCTGAGATTTATCAGATTAAATGAGGTTTTGCATGCTGTACTATTAGGACAGACACTCTTTTACGTCTCGCCATGGAGAGAGGACAGTAAAAAAGCCTTGATGTGTGGGGACTGGAAAGAAGGGACTTTTGTTTGGAAAAAATATTTGAAAGGTTTCATATTGGTTCCAGTATAGTATAAAAAATTAATGTAAACCCCTCAAAATCAGTTGTCAAATGGAATTGTTATCCTACAGGGAGCCTAGCCTGGACAGCCGACATCAAGATTAGATTTGGAGAGTGAGGTGAGACAAAAGAGAAAGATTTAGCCTTTTCCTTTACCTAGGCATTGCTGCACACACAATAAACACAAATGGGATTATTAGAGTTACCTGACAAGAATGAAACTTTCATACTATTCCACTCACAGCAGGTATTTAAGCAGCTATTTTGAGTGTCATAATTCTGGAAAGATGGAGCTATAAAAAACTGTATCCGAGTGGGGAATTCCTCAGAGCAGGGACCAATATTTTAAAAAGACCTTAGGTCTAGTAACAGTGCTAACAGTTTTAAAACTCAACATACCTTTATAAATTAGAAATCAGCAGAAGATAGAAAAAGGATCATATTCCTACACCTCTGTCATGAAACATCAGGTAGATGCACAGTCTCCTTATAGCCTCTGCAATAGAGTACATCTGGGTCATTTTAATTATGCATGTGCTGCTGACAAGCTTGCTCTTTATGTGTTTATTAAAGATGATTAAAAATGGTAAAAACTACATTAATATATTTTTATCTTTTAGGAAAAATCATGACTAATCAATTTAAACTATATAATTAAAGTGACATAAAATTAAGCCTTCAGGTTATTCCACTCCATTTTTATAATCACATGCAGATAATTTATATTCACAGCATTTCAACATGACACAGAGGGTATTCCATCTTACTTTTTCAATCATTTCTTCTCACAGTTGTGGAGACTAATTCAAAATTCTGCTTGCTTACAACGGCTAAATACAGGACACACTTCCACAGTTGAGTGAGTAAGACAAGAAGAAAAGAGCCCAGCTTTTTTTACAGAGCCCACTTTGCCAGTCCATACAGCAACTGTGTATATAAATTCAAATAATAAAAAAGACAGACCTCTGTGCCAATTACTGCTCAAAATACACCTAAATCCAGCACCAGCAGGAAGCAGACTCAAGTGTCTTACCAGACCAATCTCCTGTCTTGTTTCTACTCATCACCATTGGGCTGGTTCCGTCTAGCCCACACAAGGTTAATCGAGAGCTAATGATTTTGGATCACCAAAACCCCTCGAATTTAGGATGGCACCAAAGCAGGCTACATCACCACACTGGAGGCTCCAGCTGTCAATATCGGTCAAGTTTTTAATTCAAAGTAGATCTGCAGTAAGGTCTCTTGCTTCAAGGTTAGCCAGACAGATTTATTGCAGTACTCCTTCTTCTTTCTTTTCTTGGTGAACAGTGAACCTTGCAAGCAATACAAGCACAACTACAGCAGTAAAACTGTTCACTTTGCCTGGAAAGCTCAAGTTGCAATACATCAACAGTACAGGCATTAAAATAAACCTGGAGATAGTTTCCCCTTAGCAAAAAGGATTGTTTGTGGCTATGACTTCTGACTCACAACATTTTTGGAAATCACCAAGTATTTCCATTTCTTAGCTGTTTAGATAAGCAAGAGATCAAACATTTTCATCCTCTCTAGGCACCTTTGACATGATTGAAAATATTTTATGTACAGTTCTGTACATTTGACTACTCCAAGTGAGACAGGACATGGAGCAATTCAAATCTCCCCCTCCCCAAATAATTTGTTTATTTTTCCCATCCTGTCTAAACATAGCAGGGAGGGGAAGAGCTGCTGAATACAGAACTAAAAATGTCTGATCATCCTACAAACCAAATTACAAAGTCATAGGACCCAGCTATTTTCACAGTACCAGAGGCTTCTGCACAGGGCTTTGCCTGCTTCAAGTGCTGCTGTACAGCAACCAGCTCAATGCGCTGCCTGGTTCTTAATGGGTGAAACTGGATGCAGAGATAAGTGGTGTTTCAGTCGTGTTGGAAAGTGGTCATTATGCCTGAAATGCTGCCCAAAATTATGCATGAGTGGGAACAGGAAATGGTAAACGCAAGCAAGTACAGTGCATCACAGTCCTGTCATTCTGATCCTTTGCCATATCTATGCTTGAGAGGGAAGTGTATGAAACTGCTCCATAAAAATGCTCAAACAGCCAGAAAAAACAAGGACAAACTACCTCAGTTCCTACTTCTCCAAACTACAGAGATTCACTCAAATCAAGCAAGCCTCGTACTGCCTGTAGTAATAAAGTTATGAAGACATTATTATAAACTCTATGTAAACAAGAAAACATTTATGTCAATATTCACTCCATACTTCCAAATTAAGCACAATTACAAAAGCAGTAATAAATTAAACCAAGTTTAGAAACAAAACACAGCCCTGTGATGAACACATCATCCATTGCATTTTATCAGTGATTTTGCATGAAGTTGTGGTGCTACAAGTAGATTACACCTGGGAAGAGAAGAATGAAATTACGTACTTACACGGTACCATATATATATATACTGCCAATTTATTTCTCTTATTAGTTCAACACCCTATCATCAGAGTCTCTTTCACCAGGTTATCTCAACTACGTCCTCTGAAACTGCGAATTCAAAGCCTGAATCTTGATTCAAATCGTGTATTTAGAAACATTTAAGTACTTAACAACAGTTTCAGAAAAGGGAAATGAAAATGTTCACATATTTGTTCTAGGAAGATGAATTAACCAAACACATGATCACAGGTATACCCACACATGAGGCTGCACACCGAGGTAGCAGCAATTTTTGAAGAAACAGCAGTTGACAACATGTGCCCATGAAATAGAATTCTTCAATATGTGGGCAGGGAAAATTGTATCACAGTGGGAAAAAAGTGCAATTTTTTGCAAAATATAAGGAAAACCCTGTTTTTTCATGAAAGTGTTGGTGTTGGTTCCTAATAAAGGATTTCAACATAGTAATTATTACCTGATTCACATACTATGGAGCCTGGCTTCAGTTCCAACATCATGGTGATTATCGAGATGTCGGTGGAATACAGAATCTGCGTCCTGTGCGGGAGATTCATGGTCCACAGCTCTGGAGTTGGATGAAGAATGAACACCCATCCTCCTTTACTGCAGGTCACTTTGGAGCCATACTTCTTGCCTATGAGGTCTGTGGAATGCCTGATGACCCCGTACTTAGTCTGTGTTACAGTGCCATGCTGGACTTTCACAGGAAACATGGATTCGTGGCCCAGGAACACAATGGCTGTGTCACCATCCTTTATCGTGTCTCCATATTCAATAAAACTCATGGTGACAATTTTGTAGTTGGCTGATGATTGTCACCTAGAGAAGAATAAATATGTCAGAAGAGTTTCACAGGACCATGATGGAGCTGAACCTACCGGCATAAAAACAAGTAATTTTATTTTCTCCAATACAGAACAAAACCACATTGTGCAAATAAGATGTGAGCAAGAGAGCTGCAGGAAGTTCGGGGACCTGCCCTCCGCTGTACTCTTGATCCAATTACAATCAATGGAAAGACCCCACAGATTTGAATATAACAAGTGTTTTTCTTGGTTTATGGTACATTTTAAAGAAAAATTGGAAAATACATTATAATTTACTCAGCCTGCTCCACAATGCTACTGCAGGTTAATACCAATTTCAGCACCCTGTTCAATTACAGTTCATGAGCACTCAGAGCATGTTATTAAGTAGTAACTTCTATTCCCATCTTCTTGCTTATTTCTTAGTGATTTACAACACAAAGACATTCTGCTACTTGCCTGGACCTCAATCACCAGCTATTAGGACCACTAACAAAAGTATACTTGAAAGTTTTCCAAATGAACGTTTAGAGACAGGCTAAGGGCATTCATTTATGCATAAACTTGTACAACTACAAGAATATTGTGGCCTTTAATTTGCCATTGGGGGCGCAAAATAATTGTCTGGGAAGTGATCTCTGCTACAGCTAAATGTAAACAACCATTTGCAAGCTAATGCCAACAGTTGAATCACTTCAGCCCCCTGGTCTCAGTGCTGTTTTAGAGACTTGCAATTAAATTTTGATGGCTTTGAGAAGACAATCTAGAAATCAGAAGGTGGCTTGCAATGAAACCTGACATTGCCTTTCAGGTAAAGCAGCTAAATAAGCTGCAGGTTGATCAGTTCATGCAAGAATTGTTTAATGAAGTAACAGCAATCCCAAAGTTAGAAATTAACGCCTATGACAGAAGGCTTTGAAAGTCAGATTTCTGATACACCATCCCTGGCAGAATCAAAAGCAGTGTTACTTTTAGTTTCAGAATAATTATTGAGCTCCAGCACTTTCTGTTGAATGTTTAACAGTCTGGTCCTTCAGCTTCACCATTTTAATTAAAATCCTTTAGTTCTCAAATTGTAGTCTGGTTTTGTTGACCAGAACTACATGTAGCTGAATTTGCTGTTAAGCAGATAGATTTCTAATTTTTCCACTGCAGTCACTGAGGTTGATAAACAGACATGCTTGTGGCCGAAACTTCCAAAGTTTATGATGTGCTTATTGCATAAGGTGCTCAGATGCCAAGGGAGAAGAGGCTTGTTTGGACACATGGTGAAATAATAAGAAGGGCATCCCATGAATTCAGAAATGTATACATAAAGAACTTTGTGAGATAGAACAAATGCTGTGTTTTATAGCTTGCACCTTATGATTATGTTGTTTTAATCTTTCATAAATGACGCTTGTAGTTCTCAGTCCAGATACTATTTATGCAGTGCAGTTTCCAGCTCTCACAAATGTAATTTGAAAGGACCTCGAATGGAATCCATTTCTTTCACAGTATTTACTGCAGTTACACCCATGTGCAAAAGAACATTCCTGCACCAAGCCTGCAGGAACACTGAGTGAATTCCTCTCCCTTTGACACATCAACTCGCTCCCAGCTTCCCTGCCTTCCTTTGAGCCACTACACTTGCCACAGCTAACTGTCACAGCAGTGAATCACAGAATCATCAAGGCTGGAAGGGACCTTTAAGATCATCAAGTCCAGCAAGTCCATCCATGTCACTGCACGCTGACATCCCAAGCGACACATCTCTCAGGCTCAGACCTCACCTAGCACATTATATTCATACACTTGGGCTAAAATTGGCGTCTGTGAGAAATTTTGGAAGTTTCTTTGCCTCGCCGCCTTGTCACGGAGCAGCACAGTGAGCGACAGCCCCTTGCAGTATTTTCCATTCCCTGGCAGTGCAGAGGCTCGCACTGTCACATTTCTCCCCCGGGCAGCACGCAGGGGCTGGGCGCAGCACCGCCGTTGCCACACGGTGTGAGGGGAATGGCAGTGGCGGGAAACTGAGGCGGTGTCCCCTGACACGGGATCAGGACTTTTCTGTGGGTTTGCCATGGATGCAGCAACCTAAGCCCAACGCCCCAGGCGATCCCTCGCAGCCTCACAAATAAAACCACTAACATGATTCTGTGTTCCCTTCAATCACCACCCAGGCACACATCTCTCTCCCCTGACCAGCTCCCACAGGGACCTGGCAGGTTGCCCCTTCCCCCTCCTGAAGCCCGGGGGCTTGGCCGGGGAAGCTCCCGCAGCCGAGGCAGGCACAAGCCCCCTCACCGCCCAGGCACGCGCAGGCTGGGGACTCGCTCCCTGTCCCCGCTCAGAGGTGACCCCGGTGCCAGGGCCCGCCTCAGCCCCCTTCCCCGGGGGCGGTAATGCGGCTTCTGCACCCCAGCAGCGCATCAGCCCGTCCCACCGGACCCGCGAACCTCAGCTGCGGGCAGGTGAGAAATACGGAATGGGCAGGGAAGGGGTGAGAGCCGAGATTCGCCTGTGGGAGAGCAGCGGTAACCCGTGACGGCCCCGGGCTGCGGCTCCGCGGGGGAGGAACGCCCTCGCCCCAGCGCCCCGCGTCCCCCCGGCTGCCACCGGCTCTCCCCGTGCCCCAAGCCGTTACCTCCCCAGGCCCGGCCCGGCCCGGCTCTCCTCACACGCGAAGCCCGCCCAGCGTCTCCTTCCGCCCCGGTCGCAGGCTGCTGACGCTCCCGCCGCCTCCGCCCCCGCCAGCCCTGCTTCGAGTCGGGGAGTCGTCGCCGCCTGTGCCCGGCGCGGTCAGACCGAGTTCTGCAGCCCTGCTGAGGCGCCCGGTCCTCTCAGCCCGTCATGCCCACAGTCCCATCGAGGCGCCCGTTCTCCTCAGCCCGTCATGCCCACAGTCCCATCGAGGCGCCCGTTTTCCTCAGCCCCTCATGCCCACAGTCCCATCGAAGCATCCATCCCCGTCTCCTCAGCCCCATCGAGGCGCCTGTTCCCCGCAGCCTCCTGCTCACCACCCCCGCCCCGTCCTCTCAGCGCTCCTTGCTGGGTCTTGAGGAGTGGGGACGGTCACTGACCACCCTCAGCAGTTCCGCGGGCACCCCGGCAGAGAGCTCCAGCTCCGGGGTAGCTGCCCTGTCAGTGAAACTTGAGGGGTTCCAGTAGGTCACTGTGAAAAGCCACGATGGGGACTAATAGCCCCAGGGGGAACTTGGCGTTCATCATCCATTGAACATTTGGGGTGTCTCGAGGGCCACCGCCAGCAGGGCTGAAGCCCCTTCCCCAGGGAATGACTCTGCCTTTGCTATTGGCAGACCTAGGCCTTGCCTCCAGGGCCCAGGCAGGCAGCTTCCAGAAAGTTCCGCGTGCCCTTCCTCCAAGGCAGCCTCAGGGAAAGGCAGCTCGAGGCCAACCAAGCTCTTCACAGGGGTTTCATAAGGCTGCAGGAGAAACCACACTGTGGGCTCAGAAGCAGCAGAATTGTTATCTAACCCCCTAACAGCATGGTACTAACTCCTACTTCTGTCTCGTGTTTAGGATTGAAGTGATGTGGAGAGCCCTGCCTGCCCTGGTGGTACGGGGGCTGTAGTCAGGAGGCAAGGAGGAGCAAAGGAGGAGAATATCACCTCATCTTCTGTTCATAACAAGCCCAAGCCACCTGGCATGGGAGCGGTACGGGCATAGCAGGGAGAATGTGAATCACCCTGGACGTGCAGGTAGTGTTCCTGGCTAAATCAGATAACACTCTGTACTGTGCTGCATTCACCAGTAACCTGTAATACACAATAATGGAGAACAAGTCATCCTTTCACAATCACAAACACAGTAACGGAGAGCTGTTTAGATGATGATCTGTGATTTTTTAAATTAATGTGGTTCCACCAAGTATAAGGGATTTTTTTCCCATTACCTTCAGTGGGAACATATTTTTTGTTACGGTGTTGACCTGCCCATAGCATAATTGCAGTAGTCTTTGTTAGTTATGAAACTCTGCTCCATCTAATCTAAACATAATGTATGCAGTTTCAGAGGTTTCTTAAACTGCAAACTCCTACTCAACTGTTTTTCTGACTGGCAATCATGGCTCTACTGTGCCTTTATATTTGCACCCACTTTGTTTAATTTTCTGTCATTTTTAGTGTCATTGGTTATATTTGTCATTGTTTATGTTCTCATGTCCTTTCCTTCCCATGATGGGCTGCTGTTCAGATCACTTTGGGCCTGACTGTACACGGGATTGAGACACTCAGCAACTCCTCATTTCCACAGGCACTCAGCTCACTGGAAACAATCAGTGATTTTCAACAGACTGCCTAAGCAGTGAGAAAAAAATACACCAAGGATAATAACTAAGCAAATATATTTTAAGTGATAAATGGGAAGAGAAGTTTCATTTGACAAGTTAAGCAGATGCAGCTATGGCCAATTTCTTTAATCTACTGGTACATGAGTGTTATGTTTAATTTTCAAGTGGTGTTTAGTTTGTAGATTAGGAATTGGAAACAATTCAGTTGTTCACAGCAAACCACTTTCTCTTGCCGTTTCCTAATTTGGAATATTCTTCTGTGTTTCCAAGATGATGTTTATCCCCTAATTCTTCAGGTTCGTGTTACGTTCACGCAAGTAACTTCAGAAGACACATTCACTAGCTAACACCCATCTCCTCTTGCACTTGTACACCGCACAACATTTATAATTAAGCCTCTTAGGAAGTTAGCTGCATGGCCCATGATTAACTTCCCCTAATTCTTCATTGTTAAAGCGAAGTGCAAAGATCTCTGGATTAATCAGCCCACCTTTCCAACTAGAAATGTAGCATATAAATCAGTATTCACTAAGATGCCATCTCAGCATGGAAAGTGAGTATTGGTGCCTTTATCACAGTCTAACAGGCCATACAGGCTTATCCAAAGCGAGTGTTTCCCAGCAGATGAGGCAGATAAAGCGGGTGATCAGAGGCTGTTGACACAGGGCACAGCATCTGTAATTAAGTCACTAGGGAAGCTGGCACGGAATGCTGTGACAAAGATAGGATCCAATTTACACACAGCTTTCAGCAAATCTTAAAATGCTGTCTGAGTAAAACCCAGCCACTTCTGATTTACTGCATGCTAGAAATTTGTCAAATAGTGGTGAGAAAAGGGGGGCAGAGGGTGCATTGTTTATCAAACATGTAAATTGGATATATTTTAGTGGTTTTATGTTCCTGACTCTCCTTCCATGTCACCCAAGTTCTGTGAAGAATGGGTGTGTGTTTGTGTTGGAAGTGCTGTAATGTATGGCACACTGTGACTGCTACCTGCTTACCATGACTGGTATTCCCTGTTCTGCAGGACTGGAAGAGAAAGAGCATATCCAATGAAGAGAAATGGCTCCTTGGGTTTTGGATCTTGAGGTGACCTTGACTCCACAAGTCTTCTGAACAATTAAATTACAGAACAGTTGATTGCTTCTTTGTTTGTGTGGCAATAGATTATGGAATAAGATAAAAGGAGCCTTCAGAACCTACCCTGATAGGCTTTTTTTTTTCTTTTTGTGGAGAATACCACCATAAAAATATGCTGAAATGTAAGAAAATGGTTTTAGTTATATTTCTGTTTAAAAATTAAAAATTGGTGTTTTACATTAAAAAAAAATCCACAATCAGAATTATGTTTGCAGCTGAGGTAATCTAGTAATATTACATTTATATTGTAATTTATTGAGGACTCTAAGTACAATTTCAGACTTACAGTCATTTAATACTTGTTTAGTCATGCATTATTTGCAATTTACACTATTCTGAAGCATGAGCTTCGTGTGAAACTATTAGTGTGTAGAGGAAGATTTTGTGAGGTTAAAAGTGCAGAGGAGACCTAGAGAGAGGATTTGTTCTTTGATCCGGAAGCTAAGAGACTGGACTTGCACAGATGCCGAGCCCTTGGCTTCTCCTGGAGATCCGTATACTCAGCATCTCAGTCTACCAGACCTGGAATAACTCGGAAATCTGGATGGCAGCCAAACACAGCACATTTTTATTTGAAGCAGTCTAGGCTTTTTATTTTGCAATGATTTCTTCTATATGTATATTATTATTTTTCAGTCCTAAGCAGTTCTGTAAAGTGCACATGGTTCTTGTTGTTAGGGTGAGGGTACTGGTCATGGTGCTGAAAGAATTGTGGTGGGGAAAGAGTGTCAGGTGATGTCTCCTGACATTGCCAGCTCATGTCAAGGAAAGCAACTCTGGAACTTGGATCCGCATTCTCATGGATAAGTACACTCTGTTTGGACAGGAGGATAAACATGAATTCTGCTGTGAGAAACACGTCAGAGAAAGATAAAGATCCTATTAGGTGAAAGTCAAATCAAGATACTCATTCACATTATTAACATATTATTTCTGCAAACAGCAGGATTCTCAGCTGCATCTTAGCTTTGGGACAAACCTGCTCATTCCTACAAAAAGGCCATTGGAAGTCACTATTTTTGTGAATTTCAGGTGAGCTTTAGATGGGTCAAATCCCAGAGTTCCTGTGCCTGTCTTTAGCAGGAAATCACCCACTCTCCAATAAAAGCTGAAGACTTTTTTTTTTTTTTTTTTTTTTGGCACATGACAAGAGCAGAGGATTCACTGTGATTTACACAACCACCCTACTTCCTTTCAGATTAAACTGTAAAACGAGCCCACGGCTTTGCAGGTGCCGGAGGCGAGGTGCAGGTCCTCCCTCTGCAGAACCGGGCTGCTGGGGGCTGAGAGCCACATCCGCAGCCGCCTCGGGTTTCTGCCAGCTTGGGGGCAGTTGCCACTCACAAGGCTCACAACACGGCCAGTCCGCACACTGCATAACCCTTATTTTTGGGACGGCGCATTAGCACACCCATGTTTGAACCCTCGACCGAAGTGTTGACAAAGGTGTGAAGCCTGCAACCGGCCATGTTGGTGTGCGATGGCACCCCTTGGCCGGTGGCACACAAGATGGAGTCCTGCCCTCACGCTCGCAGTAACGGATGGCGCCGGGGCCGCCTCAGCGCCGCGAGGGCGTCCCGGGGGGCCCCTCCACCCCCACCCGACCTCCCCGACGCCGAGCAAAATGGCGGCAAGCGCGGGCCCGGCCGGCGGCACAACGCCCGCCCCGCCCGCCGAGCCGCGGCCCAATGGAATGAATGGGCTATAAATAGCGGCCAATGGGGCGCCGGCTTGCGCTCTATATAAAAGTCGCGCGGCGGTGGTGCCGGTGCTTCAGTTGCGCTCGGGCGGTGCAGTACGCGGAGCGGCGTGGAGATTCTTGCTGTAGCTGCGAAGCCCGCGGTAAGTCCTGGGGCAGCCGAGCCGTTCTGCAGCCTTAAAACAAAGGATTTTAATTTTTTTTTCTTTTTTCTTTTTTTTTTTTTCCCTCTCCTCCCACTGTGTGGGGTGGAGCCGGTCTGGCTGAGGAGAGGCGGCGCGGGGCAGGGGCGCAGCCGGGGCGGGGGGCGCGGGGAGCGGCGCAGGTGCTCGCCGGGCTGGTTGGGCTCTAAAACCAGATTAACCCGGTATTTAGCAGGGTAGTTACATACGCTCGCCCCGTCCAGGTCCCCTGAGGGAGCCGTCTGTTGTGTAAGGGCTTGTTGGATGCTGCCTTCCCCTCCCCAGTCCGGGAGCAGCCGGGGCTCCGCGGACGCGGAGGGCGCCGTCTCTCCTCGGGATCCCCTCGGCCGTCAGCGGCGGGAGGAGGCGCGGCCGCGCACCGAGGGTGCAGCGGTGCCGTCCCGCTCACCTGCCGGCCGTCCCGGGATCCCGGCGGGGCCGAGCACCCCCCGGCCCGCGGCGGCCCGGCCGCTCCCCCTGC
>VWPU01000004.1:0-89972 GCA_013398955.1 Callaeas wilsoni | reverse complement strand
TATTTATATTTATATTTATATAGTTTAAAAATGGTTTAACTGTTTCTTAGCTTAATCACTCGATGTAAAAACCTTATAGATGCTCCACATAAAGCCTTAGAAAAACACATTTAAGAATAGCATGACATTATCTGTATTTACAGAGTGAGGTTTTTCTTTTCAGGAGTGAATGATTAGGTGGGAAAATAAAATATCTTGAAGTGTGCTTAAAATACTGACCCTAACAATAATCTAAAGATTGTAAAGCTTTACTTGAGTGTGAGTATCTTTTAGCCTGCAAATTGAAAGGTGAATGCACTGTATCATTTTCTTTTTGCAACATTTAGGTAAAGAGTGAATCAGGCTCTTCTCACCACACAAAAAAAATGTCTTCTCCACTCCTGAAATCAGTGTTGAGTGAAATTCGTATAATCTATTTTGGACAGCTATCTCAAAATTAAAGAATTGTCCTCTGGAAATACCCCCCTGGATATAGAGTGAGTCTGAGGCAGTAGTTTACAGTAGATACACAGCTTCTAGGTGGATAAAGCTAAGGGAGATGAATTTCATTCTTGGTTTTCTCACGCAAAAGGTCATAGCAACTGTGGTTTGAACAATAAAAAAAAAAAAAAAAACCAACAAACGAACTTGCCTCTTTATGATATGCTGATAGCGCAAAAGCATCAAATTTGACATTCTCAGCTGATGAGTGGTAAATCAAGCTGAAGTTATTCAGTTACAGCTTGAGTTTTCCCTTCTCTTTCCTTTCCTTTGCTTCCCTCCCATCTTGGAAAAAAGGTTGCTGTGCTTCTCACGCCTGTTTGGTAATTTCTCTATCAAAAAACTAAAAAACAACACAAAACCAAAACTAACCAAACAAAAAACATTGCTCAGAAGCTGCCTCTGCAGTGAACTCAGCTGTGTCCACCTATCAGACTTGCCTATCAAATAAGGTGACTTATCAGGTGCAGGTCCATTTCTGACTTTCAATGGGCTTCAAGAGTGAAACAGATACCAAAATACATAGATTAAGTAAAGTAGTCTCTGGAGTAGCCTTTGAGTCTATACAAAATCAGAATCTGTGGCAGCTATAAGTTTTCTTGGCAAAACCTATCAGTACCTGGAGGTTAACCACATATCTTTGCTCTTCTTAATCAGATTTTCTTTGCTCTTCTATGCACAATTTGTTTGATCTGTCTTTGCCTAAATTCCACACCTTTTGAAATGCTTCACTACAAAAACAGATATCGCAAGGCTTAAATTAATTAAAAGTCTAAAGCTATCTGGGTCTGTGGTGACAGAAGTCAGCTGTTTATTAGCTGGTTTAAATATCTGGTTCAAAAAAGCATTTTTGTTTTATTCAGTTGTCTTAACTGCGTGAAAGGAAGAGAAAACTCTTCATGTGACCTCAGGTATTTTCTCTAGTCACCTAACTGAAAAATACTGACATGAAGGCTGGAGTTTTTGCAGAAAGAATTACAAATACAACATTTTCATTTATTCAGTACTTTTCCAATAATAAAAATGTTATTTGTTCAATTTTTTGGAGGATTGAAGGCAAATTCTTCATGAACTATTTTGCAATTTATGCTTCTGTTTCACTAAAGCTATGCCCTTGTTGATATTTGTGAGCTATTGGTTTCAGGAAAGACTGGAGTAATAAACTATGCACAAGTACTCTTGCACTGTACTTGTCTGCTGGGCACAGGAATGTTTGTTCCTATAAGCTTATATTTGGAACATAAAGAGCCAGCCTTCATTAGGTCTAAAAAAGAGAAACTATGTTCAGAGTTAGCATGCAGAAGTGAAATATAATGATATATACACATTATATACATTATATTACTAAGAGCAAAAGAGTCAGAATCAAAGTGTTCTGGAGATGCAGGTCTTGAAAGAAAGGGAAAGGAAGAGAGAGAAGGAAAGAGATAAGGAAACAAGGTGTACTTGGCTAGTAAAATTTTCTTCATAGCAGCTCATATGGTGCTGTGGTTTAAATTCCTAAAATTTAAAATACAAATACAAAACAATACTTGAATAACACTTGATAAGACATGTAAATGCTAGCAACAAGGCCTTTTCTGATTCTCACGGTGACACACAATTGTGTGACACACAACTTGTTGTTCAACGGGTTGGGAGCTGACACAATCCTGCAGACAACCTGAACCAACCAGAGATACTCCATACCATATAATGCCATGATTAGCAATAAAAGGAAAAAGTGGAGGTTTTAAGAACATTAGGCTTTTTAAAAATTATTTTTAATGAGAACTTTCTGCCATGTGGTGAATGGTTGTCTTTGCATTACTTCTTTTTTTCTGTTTTCATCTCTCTTCTTCACTTTTCCTTCAGGTGTTGGGTTTTTTTTTTTGGGCGGGGGGAGGAGGGTTGTTGGTTTGATTGTTTTTTTTAATGTAGACACTCAAGCTTTCATGATTTTATTCTTCCCCTCCTCTTTTTTCTTCCTACTGAGGGATGGGAAGAAAGTGACTGAGCATCTGTGTGGTGCTTAGTTACCCACTGGGATTTACCAACAACAGAAGGCAATAGTAAAGGTAAGGAAAGAAATCATACTGATTTCTGATGCTCTTTGTGTTAGAGTATATGGATTTTTCATTTGTAGCATATTAATTAAAATGTGAGTGAGAAAAATTTAAAAGGGTAGTGAATTACACTGGCTGTTAGCAGATACTTCAAGATTACAATTTCAGGGAAGAAAAAAAGTCTTAGCATAGCTTTGTACTCAGAGTTATACAGACCTATATTAATCTTGAAACTGTAACCATTCCATTGTGTAAAGGATTGAATTATGAAACTCTTTTTACAAGCCTTACTATTTTGTGGTTCTTCTGACTACTTAATAGCACCACAAAGCAGTTACTTTTGAAATTAGTGAGCTCCATGGCTACCCATATAGTTGTTAGAAAAGCAGATCATATTCCTATTCAAATGCCTAGTGTCCCTTTTTATGTGTAAACTAAACTCAGGAGGTTTCACAGAGAGGAACAGATGCTCATGAAGTTTATCCCTAATATACGAACACACATTCCTTTCTGAACTGCATTAAAGAGATTGTCTTCACGGTTTAATTTTCTCATATTAGGCTCCTGTCCTCTGACAGGAAGCTGGATAGATGACAGAAACTGAAAATAGTCTTCTATGGTAGACTAAACAACAAGGGTCACCTCCAGTGGCAGCCTGCAAGACAAAATTTTTGAGTGTTTTTCTTTAAGCAGTGTTACCTTACTGTACTTCTAGATTAAATCTGTTGGCTTATTTGCAATGGACAACTACTTTAAAACAAAATCACACAGGAGCTAATGCCTTCTGATACATTGCTGTCCCCACAAAGAGCTCTTGATATGTATCTATCTGCTACTTCCTTAAATAGCTACCATTTTTGCATCAAATCCAGACACTGACTTCCCTTTGTCTACCATACTCCATTGGTTCCTTAAGTCCTGATCAAGTTTATTTTTCCTCAGTCCCATTTGTGTCTCTTTAAGTGACTTCTTTGAAGTGTCCTTATATGAACTAAATATGAATTTTTTGGCATTGCCGAGAGCCCGCATATATAATATACATTTTTCTTTTTATTTAAGATTTTTAAACAGTCTGCACAACTCTTTCTCTGTAACTCAGGGACAGACCTGACTAGGATTTCATCTTGCAATATTACTTCTTCCAGATGTAGTAAACAGTGAAATTCTTCATGACTTTCTCTGTCTTCAGAAGCAAGAGAGTATTTAACCAGGGAAAGATATATTAACAGGAAACTGAACCTTACTGGCTGGAAAGAACCGCTGGAGATCATCTGAATCTCCGTTGTATATTAAATGTCTCAATATCTCTGTGGAGATCCCACAGTCCCTCTGGGTAATGTCTTCCAGTGTTTTCCCGTTATCATGATAAAAAAAAATTCTCCATGCTCATTGGAAAATTTCCCATTCTCCAATTTGCATCCATTGACTCCAGACCAGTCACCATGCATCTCCAAGAAGACGGGCTCCATCTTCTCTGTGCCCTCCTACAAGGTATATGAGGTCTTTCCTAAGCCTTTGCTTCTTAAGGCTGGAAAGATTTCCCAGCCTCTCCTTGCACACCATGTGTTCCATTCCTCTCATCTCACCAGCTTGATGACCTTTGCTGGGCCCACTCAGTGTTCCAGTGTCATTGTTCTGCTGGGGAGCCCAAAACCGGACACAGCACTTGAGACATAGTCTCACAGCTACAGAGAAGGATTGCTTTCCTGGACCTGGTGAGTACACTTCTGCTAATGCATCCAGGTTGCCAATTTTTGTCTGTGCTTCAAGGGTGCACTGATGATTCATGTTCAATTTTTTTCATCAGAACGTTCAGATATTTTTCTGTCAAGTTGCTTTCTCTCCAGCCAGGACCCAGCCTATAGCATTGCATGGGGTTATTCACTCCCAGATGCAGGATTTTACACGTTGCTGAACTTCATGATGTTGCTGTCAGCCCGTTCCTCACACCTGTCCAGGTTTCTCCAAATAACAGTCCTGCCCTGAAGCACATCATCTGTTCCTCCCAATTTTGTATCATCTGCAAATATGTTGAGAGTGCCCTCTCTTTCATCCTCCAAGTTTTTAAGAGTCATTGAACAGTATTTTCCCCAGTAGTATTAAAAGTTGGCTTTTTTATTGGCAATTGCTGCTCTTTAAGACCAATGACAGTATTAAAAGTTGACCTTTTTACTGCCAATCACTGCTCTTTAAGACTAACAACAGCCCAGCCTATTTTTCTCCCACTTCATTGTGCACTTATCCAGTCCACAGCTAGTGAATTTGATGGTAAGAATATAGTGTGAGACTGCCAGAGATGCCTTGCTAAAGTCAAAGTATGTCACATCCACCATTCTCCTTCCACGCATACAGCCAGTTCTCTCATTGTAGGAGACAGGTTGGTCAGGCACAACTTGCCCATAAAGGGAAAAGTGGTTTATCTGAGGCTGCTTTCTTGAAGGCTAAATTGTGAAAAGGAATGTTCTGTAAAAAGAGCACAGATGTGAAAGAGGCCTTTGGTCCCCAACATTTTCTGTCTGAGTATAAAAGGATCACTTTTTAAGTCTCAGCCCATGATACGTATGAGACAGGTCATGATAAATGCTTGTATTAATTAAAGTCTTCTATCCCCACTCAAAGGTTTTCAGTAGTGATTAGCCAACCCGATGAAAGATTAGTGCTCCTGCTCTAAACCACATGATGCAATTTCCCTTTCCCCCACCAGTTACTCATCTTGTGAGACTCATATTACCTAGCTTCACCTTGTTACCTAGATTACCTCTTTAGTTACTGAAAAGAAGTGGGCTTTTCTAGGATATGAGTCAACTAATTTATTGCTAACAGCTACCTGGTAGTAAAAGGAGATCATATTCTAAAAATAATAGTTCTTTTTACTGTGTATGAAGAACTGTGTCTTAGTTGTAGATTTAGTCAGATAAATCTCACATGGAAATATTTCTTTTGAATTTCCCCAGGATATTTCTATTACAATTCAGTTTTTAGTAAGTGGATAGGAGGAAACTATAAATCTAGATTTACCTCACATGTAAAGTATTCCTATTCAGAGATCCTTGAAGATTTTTCCATAGCTTATGGTACATTATATCTCCCTCTAATAAATATATGATTGAGCTTCCTTCTGGTACTATTAGTTGTATTCTATTTACAATGTCTAAACAATCTGATTCCTTTTGCTGCTGCTGGTATGAGCTGTTTAGGCATTTTGGAAACATGTCATTTTTTTAAGGGATTCAATTTTACCTGAGTCAAAAATAATGGAGTTTTGCTATTGACTTCAATAAATGCAGAATCAGGTCTTCAGTCTTTTCACTCTAATATGATTCTAATTATGTTACACTTTTGTCCTTCTTCTGTGCTTTCCCTTGCAACATTAAACTTAATTTCTTAATTACCCAGCATTTGCAAATTACGAGGCAAATCTGGAACTCATTTCCTTTGCTGCTTGCTCTGTGTCCTCCCCCTTAAACAAATGGAGTGATAAGCATATGACTATTTTTGCAACGCTTTAGATCCTTTATTAAAGTCTGGTACACAGTAGTTTCCCCCTTACAGTGTTGTCAGTTTACTTTATACAAATTACTTTACTTTAGGTTTGCCCTGATTCAAAAAGACACATTGTTTCAACTGTCTGCAGTTGTGTTAGGAATAATAATGAATTTGATGAGACTGCTCATGACAAAAGTTAGGTTTGTCTGTAATTACTATTTGGTAGTTGGGACTGATTTCAGAATAATTTATTACAAGGATAAAAGCATTTACAAAATTCTGTAAATACTGGACTAGCCATTTACCTAATGCAAAAATGGCATGTCCAAAAGAAGTAAGTTTTGAATAATGAAAGTGATTTAAGTGCAGAATCCCATCCTTTTTATGTATTTCTTGAAACACTGCTGAGCATCACATTTCTGCTGGGGTGATCACATCAATCTGAGATTAGCTAGAATATCAGAATATCTTCTGAAAGATTATTCAAAGATTTATATTGAAAAAACCAACCAAACAAACTGCTTTTTGTAAGAAATCAAAATCTCTTTAAAGATTTTCTCCACTTCAACTCCATTCATAAGAGTTCTTGATACCGTCAAGAAGAATGCCAATTGTAACGCAGATATCTGTCCAACAGGAAGTGTACTGGATCATAGGATCAATTTTCATAAGCAATTGAATAGCCATCTGTCAGCAGTGATGTTTCGTTTGGACGTTTTAATGAACGGAATCACATACAAACTAATGATCTGTCAGAAGTTGAAAAGTCATAGTCCCCTTACCAGTCTTTATACCCTTTAGTAACCCAAAATGTTCTGTTTCATTTTTCTTCTGTTTTTTTTCTCTCATTATCTTTTCATAGTATTCCTTTTTAACTATCTTCCAAGCCTTGTCCTAAAACCTTATTTTTCACAAGATTTTTTTTTTTATTCCATGTTTATGTTTTATCAGGCACATTTAAGTCCTCAAATTTGACTGTATCTCTTGGGCATTGAACTAATAACACTAATAATAAATAACAACATCATCTCCAGGCAAAATTAGACCTGAAAAATGAACATAACTTGTTCATTTGGCTCCCCATAATCATCAGAATGGTTCTTTAACTGTTCATAGCTTTTGGATGCACCACCCTGGAGGTTCAGGTCTCAGATGACATTTGGAAGATTTCCAGGTTTGGAGTCTTGTCTCTGCAGCAGGAGTTTCCTGATGCTCCAAGAATCCTTACTGCAAGTACAGAGCTGAAGAGCGTTTAAGCCAAGGATTTGGGGCTCCTTTCTCCAAGAATAGAAAGCAGTGACAGTCTGGCAGCCCTGCAGCCACAAGTCTGGGAGTCGAGGAATCCAGCTGCGGGGCCTTCCACATGCCATCGTTTGCCTGCAGCTCAAACCTCTGCCCATCACCTGGTATCTCCTGGCTGCAGAGCATGTTCATGGTGTGCATTCACTGAGCATTTATGCTCCATGAACTAGAATAATGTTTAGTAGTATTTTTAGGAAGCTGACTTCTAACTATGTTCTGGCATGCTCCATTATTTATTGCACAAATTTTAGTAGTCTTAAACTTTATATAATATCAAACATTAAAAATTACAGATTTACAATATTTTGATGTCTTTCTTTTATGCTTTCATGGCAAGGTCTACAACCATTATTACTAGAAGGAAAAGTTGCACTATCATTCTCTTTTGCAATTTCCTGTCATTGACTACACACCTTACTGCAAGGGTCATTGTTTTAAAGATGGATTCTGATTTTGGCTATGTTCATGTAATAAAAATGCTTGCAGTCAGGTGTGTACACAAGGGCCTATAGTCTGAAAATTCAAATTTGAGCCAAAGCTGCAAATTAGTCATCCTAGACACTCCTCAAAAATGCATTCTTTCACTCCATTCAGCCTTACTCCATGTCTTTCTAACTTGCAAAATAAACTCCATGTAATCAGCTCTTGGTTATTCCCTTTTCCCCCTTTCTTTCACTCCTAAGTCCATCTAGGGCTTCTAGGAATACTTACTGTAAACGTACTACCATCTTTTCAATTAAGCTGTGATGTGGTAAATGTAAGCATATATAGTAATTTTCAGCTGTCTTTTTTTCAAGTTTAATTCATATTCTAAACATGCATCAACCAGCTCTTGGGTTTGCCACTAAAATAAGGATAAAGTATTCATTTGGCATGCTTATCATACGCTGGCTACTGCTATACCAGGGGAACCAGATGGAATAAAAAATCTCATACTGAATTTTTCCAAGGACTTTTTCTTTAAAGAAAAAAACTGGAAAATCACTAGGGAAATAATAATAACAATAGCAATAGAAATGTAATAGATTAGAAAATGTATTTGTCCTTGCTGCTGGAATTACCTATCCTCACATTTAAACCTGCTATTTTCGGAAGTGTATGATCTTTTCTGACATGAAATTTCTGAGGCCTGCAGCAGTTTAGTTGCTCCCATTAGCACATGAAACAATGACTAAAAGTCTCAGTGTTATAGAGCAGGTTCATCTTAACTGTTGTTCACCATATTTCTTTCCTTTTGTAAAAATCCTCTAATTCACAACATTCTTACCAGAATAAAAAGAAACCTAAAAACCAATCAACCAAAAACAAAACAAAACAAAACAAAACAAAACACAACACCAAAAACAACCTTGCCAAAACTCAAAACCACCACCCCAAAACATCCCCAAGAGCCCCAGCTATTAGAAAAGGTCATGGAAATTTCTTTCCTTCTGAAAGCCTTTTGATAGTTAAAACTATCTCCTTTTTATGCCTCTGAGCTGCAGTATGCAAAAGTCAGTCCTACTAAGATATAATTAGAAGTGTAAGATAATTCTAATGCTGTTTTACAACTGATGAAATCTGCTTCAGCCCTGTCTACCACCTGATTACCATGGAAACCATTGCTGGCCAACAGAGTAATTCTGATCAAAAGGAATTATTATTAATCTTCCCAGTCAAGGGTGGATGGAGGTCTGGACAGCTTATGTTAAATTTTCTGTTACAGGCTGAAATGTTCAGTAAGGGTAAATATTAATTCCTACACTGTTAGAGAACAAGAATATTTCGTTATGAGACAAGTACAACCCGCTGTCCAAAATTCAGGTACTAGCAGATTGCAATATGAGCATCCAGGAATTGGACATAAAAAAAGGTAGTTTTCTGGACGGTAAGGAGCTACAAGAAAAACTGACATGAGAAAATTAACTGTCTGTTTCAAGGATAGTCAAATGATAGTTTAAAACTTTATATTGGAAGGAAAAAGTAGTAAGAGTGTTGTACACAGGTTAGTGTTTAGACAGGTAAATAGCTATTCTTGGCAAAATATACTTAAGTTAGAAAAAATGCTTCTGTTTTTCGAAGAAAAAAAAGAAGTTTTTTACACAGAGACAATTTCCACAGTTTGTAATAAACATTGAAGTCTACATATTTTACAGAGATTAGAGAGGGTGTGATAAAATCGAAATTCAAACTTCTGCTATTTGAAAAAAACAGCATTTGATTTTTATAGCAAGGCTGCAAAAGCAGAAGAGAGGCCATCATTCTCCAAGAGTTCCCTGTCTCTTGAAACATTGCAAATTGATCAGCATTTGGTCTTTCTAGACTTGAAAAATTTTCCAGTTCACAAATTTATGTTTAGAGCAGACAACACTCACATAGTCATAGAATGTTTTGGTCTTGCAGGGGCCAATAAAGGTGACCTAGTCCAACCCCATTCAGTGAGCAGGGACATCTTTAACTAGACCAGGTTGCTCAGACCTCGAACGTTTCCAGACGGGGCATCCACCATCTCCACAGGCAACCTGTGTTAGTGTTTCAACACTCTCATTGTGAAAAAACTTTCTTGTATCTGGTATAAGTTGACCAATGCCATGAAAATCATGATGCTTGTACGTCAAAACTCTAGAATTCCAATTTTCTTGTGGTTCATATTCAAAAAGAAGAGAAAGGGAGGTTTTAAAAAGCAGAAAATATCACAAACTTAGAGTGATGAAAGAATGAATGAGGAATCTATACTGACTGTTATTGCAATAATTTTGTTCTGCTTTAGGTAGAATAAAAAGGTATTTTTACCTTTTAATCAGTAAATAAGTGTTACTTTACTTTTTTGTCTTTTAGTGGAAGAACGAAAATTAGACAGTTCCCAGTGAACTCACTAACAATTAAATACATAGATAATTAGCAATTATTTTTCTCAGTTGAGCTGTTCTTCCAGGCTATTTCTGTATGCAGTGGGTTTAGGTACCTTCAGACAATGATTTACCTCCATCTTAAAATGGTGTTATTAACCTAAATTTCAAAGTGGCCTTTTATTTCCTTTAACTATAAAGGCAGCATGGACTGTATGTTCAATTTGCTTTTTGAAGACTAACCTAGGTGAATGAATCCTGCACTTGAGGATCTTCCCAAATGACTGAGTTATTTGGTGGTTAACCACCTGTTCTCTTTGTCTAGTACTGCCCCAGTGACTTTTACAGAAACACAGGGCACACTGGTATAAGTTTTCTCTGTAGAACAGATTGGAAGATTAATATCAGGCTGAGGTGGAAAGATCTTGGGAATGACAGGGAATGGATGATTTTTAGTATAGCAACATACTAAGGCCATGGAGACAGAAGGGTTGTTTTTAGGTTTGCTTTCTGGTTTTATTTTGTGTGTGTATGACTGGATTTATACTCACTGTCTAAACATGGTTATTTTCCTAGATCTTCTAAAAATAAAAAATGAAGGAAACATTTTTCCTACTCTAATGATTTGGAAGATGAAAGTAGGTACTGGTATGTTGGAAGCCAAAACATGGAAGGACTCTGTACCTCATCATTGTACTTTATAATATCAGACTCTCAGTTTCCCAATGGGAAATAAAACAAGACTTCTTTCTTACTGGCTTCACCCTTGGTGGCCAATTAAAAGCTTTTTTGGTTCCAGCTGAAGACTTGGCAGGTCTACTGTTTTGGCCACAATGTGATGAGGAGTATAATGAAAGTTAAAGTTAAATTACAGTTCAACACCTGTGGCTGGCTTGGCTCTGTATTCACATTTGACACCAAGCCAAGGCAAAGCCAGAGTGAGAATCTTCTAATGTTGTTTCTTGGCAGTCAAAGTCACCTTAAATATCAGTTAATACATTTATCTTTTCTCATTTATACAGTTAGCTCCAATGCTTTCACTTCCATCTTGCTCAAAGGGACAAACTAGGACCTTGGCATGATTCCATTACCACAGGTTTGGCTGAAGGAGTTATTAAAATTTAAGATAAATTTACTTTCTGAATGGAAAAGATGAAGCACAGCAGTTATTGACTTTATCATGAGGCACACTGTTGTTTTAGCAAGATCTCTTTTGAACTTCTTTTTGAATGGGTGTCTTGGTTTAATCCCCCCTAGTAACTGAGCCCCACAGAGCCACTTGCTCTCTTTTCCCCCAGTGCAGTGGAGGGGAGATTTGGAAGAGTAAAAGAGAAAATTTGTGAGTTGAGATGAAGACACTTGAATAAGTAAAGCAAAAGCCACATGCACAAGCAAAGCAAAACAAGGAATTAATTCACCACTTTCCATGGGAAGGCAGGTATTCAGCCCTCATCAAGAAAGCAGGGCTCCATCATCCACAACAGTTACTTGGAAAGAGAGAGGCCATCAGTGCCCCCGCTTCCTTCTTCTTCCCCCAGCTTTATATGCCGAGCATGATGCCGTATAATCTGGAATGTCCCTTTGGTCAGTTGGGGTCAGCTGTCCCGGCTGTTACACCTCTCAACTCCTTGTGCACCGCTCGCCTCCTCACTGATGGGGTGAAAAGGCCTTGACTCAGTGCAAGCACAGCTCAGTGATAACACACTCCTTGTGTTATCAACCCTGTTTTCAGCATAAATTCAAAACATAGCCCCATACCATCTACTGTGAAGAAAATTAACTCTCTCCAAGCCAAACCCAGCACAATGGGAAATGATTTTTCTATTTTGTGAAGTCTTTTGAGATTTCTTACATTTTGTGGTCTGCATTTAATAAAACAAAGATTTCTGAAACTCTTCAAGAGAAAAGAAAGACCTATTTACCACAGAATAGCCATTTTTTCTGAGGACTACTTTCAGAGAATGGGTAATAAATTGTTTTTCAAAATTGACATGAATGAGGCAAAGCAGGCTCTTGGAGCTGGCTCTTTGGAGTAAGTAAAACAAATCCATTTATTGACTCTTTTGGGTTAAATTTCTCTCAGTCTCATTGTGGTTGTCCGTCTTTGAACTTTTTATTAAATAGGCACTTGAACAGGATCTTTGTTCATCAGGAGTGAGTACTCTAAGTTCCCCCTTTTATGTAAATCAATATGCCAAAAAACGGAGTAGGGAAACAGAGAGCAAAAAGGAATGGTATTTATCTTACAGGCAGCATCCATGTATGAGCTACTTATCTAGACTGATTACAGGCTGCAGGAGAGAAAGGAAGTTCTAGGCATAATTCATCTTATCCCAGAGCAAATATTTAACAGATCAAATAAATTCCATGCTAACAGCATCTATATCTCTCCATTGATTCTGAAGGAAACTAAACTGATTAGTTTGTTGCCGACATTGTGGTTTTGCGTCAAGTAGGTAAGATTAATTATACCCATGTTGTCGCTGTGGTCTAATGTTTTGACTATTTGTCTGAAAACAGATGGGGAAACTCAGCCCCCTTAGAATCACAGTAGTGGGACCACAAAATGTTGCTGCTACTTCACAGAGAGCCTAGATTAGCAATAGAAAATGACTGGGGTAGACAAGTGTACTGTACTTGAGCAATGTGTGATACTGAAGGCAGGTGTTCAGAGAACATGTTTAGGAAAGCAGAATACCTTTAAATTTTTATCAGTGAAATGCATGTAGTTCTTGAAAATGTTTCTAAATCTAAAACTGTGCCATTTAATTCCTTACTATCTTAACTATTACTTTGGGTTTCTTAATGAATTTGTGTGTATACAAGCTCTATTAAAAATAAAGTTAGTTAAATTTTTGTTCATTCTATACCTGTATTGCCTTCAATGTTAATGATGATTACATTAAGGAAGTTGTATGTGAGCATGAACAGATTTATACTATACTGTTCTTTGACTATATCAATATGAAGCACTGATATTAATGAAGTATATGCATATAAGTATGAATGCATATATACAACCACAAAATACATACGTAGATGTATTCTTATGTAGGCACATATATACGTTTTCATAGCTGTTCTCTCCCTAGAAATGAAACTTATAGTACTAATCAAGACAAATGTTCTCATATCACAGTAGAAAGATTAGGTCACATGCTTATTTTTCACGATAAGATAATTTTAATCACCATCTTAACTCCTTTCTAAATGCATCTCAATAAATATATATTGGGAAATTGCTTATTTTATTTCTATTTGATTTCTTGGCATTGTTGGTTTTGGTTATCTATTGGATGGTTTGGTAAGGAATTTTGTATTTTTTGAGCCATTGATTTCCAGGTTACTGCTAAGAAATATATAGTGTCTGTTACATTTCCTACTTCAAGAAGTTTTTCTTAGAAAAATAAATGTTAAGCCCAAAATTAACAAACCCAATCTTTATTGGAGGAAACAAGAACACTCTAAACTTAGATAAATAGAAAATCTGGGACACTATAATGTAAATCATGCCTAAAATATGTGTTGAGGTATAGTTCTGCTTTCATTCATATGCAAATATTATGTATTTGAAAGGGAGGGATTCATAGGTGGTTTATTATCTATTGAGATTTATCTGTCCTATTATAGCTATAGTCCAGAGGGTGAAATGCTACAGAGAAGATCTATTAACAGAACCGACTAAAAAAAGAAATAAATTTAGAACTGAAACTTTAGATAATGGGTCACTGCCACAGTTTTCAAGACTGTAGCTCAATCTTCAGCACTGTACTTCAATTACAGCTTCTGATAAAGAAATACTGCTGTGAAATTTTGCCTCTAGAAAAACGAAGTGCAATTCTTGCTGTTCAGGAGTTGAGAGCTAAGACCAGATTGTGCTTTAGAAAATCATAGCTGTCATTTTTTTCTACTCTTGTTCCTAAAGGAAAGTAAACTATGTCAGTTGTGGATATCTGACTCATTGCTTCTTTCTGCAGTGTCTCATCTGTGCTAGCCATTTCAGGGTGACAGCTGAGTAAAAGCCCTGACTGCATCTCCATCTACATGTTCCCACCTCTCCCAGATTTTGAGAAAAAGTTGCAGCCCACAGAAATAGCTGTTATAAATGCCTTTAGGTTAATTTTATCCTTTTCTGACCTGCATTTTAATACAGATAATAGCAGATAGTAGAAATGTCTGAAGATTCAAAAGGGCTGCAGATCATACCATCAGCAGAGTCACAGGTAAATCGGTACCTGTGCTGGGCTTATATTTAGCTAAATAAATTTGTTGTACTCACTAAGTGTAATAGGTGTTCTACAGATAATTTTTATGTGGACACATGCCATCCCCTGTGAAATTTGTATTGACTGAGTAATGCACCTTTTGATTCACCAGGAACTTGCTGATTGTTTAATCAATATTTCTACTGCCTAGGCAAAATAAAACTAAGTTATAAGACTGTCTGAGTTCAAGAAGACTTTGGACAATGCTCTCAGGCACATGCTGTGACTCTTGGGTCACTGGTCCTGCGCAGGGCCAGGAGTTGAACTCGATGATCCTAATGGGTGCCTTCCAGCTCAGCATATTCTGTCATTCTGTCATTCTGTGATACTATGATACTATTAGTCAAATTTTAGTGCTGGTAACAGTTATATACGGTTTTATTAAAATATTGTTAATACCCAGTAACAAAACAGTAAGCACAGATACATACAAAGTTTCTCATATCTATCTGCTTTTGCTGATCTTATAGTAACCCTCCCAGTGCTCTGCTGGATCTCGAGGTAAATGAACCATTTGCATTACAGAACAACATAATACATCCTGCCTATTCAGTTACAGGAACTCCCTCTTTGGCAATTTCCCCTTAGCTTTCTTAAAGCACAGAGATGTGTTTGTGTCAGGACATTTGGCAGCTTCTTTTCAGAAATGTTGTTTGATGTTAACTTTGTGTTAATTCAACTTGGAATATTTTTCTTATCCAAATTACTAAGTGGCAGCTATAAAGCCGTGTTTCTATCATTTGTCAGTGATTGCATCAGCTCCAATACATTCCTTAATTTTGGTACCATGCTAGTATGGCGGTCAGTTATCAGAGAGCAACTAGCTGGAAATACAGGGAAAGGACTGAGGACGTTATCACTCCTTGATGCAATAGTCATATGTATCAACAGAGGTATTCCAGGAACCCAAGTTATTACTGTGGTTGCTCTGTGAAGAGCGGATTCTAAGGCTGCCTTTTGTTTGACTGTTACATGAAACATAATCGTCTATCATATTGCCAGTAGAAATCCTTTCTGTGATCTCGTGTAACAGAATATGAGCCCATATACTTAGGAAGTTACCTAAACAGTGAGACTTTTTTATCATTGGCCTGCCTCTTGCCTTAATGATTTCATTTAAACTAATACATATGAAAGGTACTTGACAGTGTACGATCTGAGCACTTGTGAAAAAGAAAGAAGCTAATCTCATGAAAGTTGTTAATAAGTCTTAAAGTATTATCAATGTTTTAACATATTATTCACTTTTGTATGGTATTAGGGAGAGGGGAGTTGGCTAATGTGATAAGAAACCAATTAATATGATACAGAAGCAAGTGTATGATAAGACCGTTGTTCAGAATATTGCTGGCTTTGATAAAACCTCCCACACAGTCATTCGATAGCTTCTTCATTGCAATTGTGACAGGTTTTTTAATGTCCACCGCAGAGAACATAGGGATTTGTTTGCTGCTATTTGTACAGCTTGGAGCATTATCAGCAATGAAGTAACAACTTGGAAAACATCAGATTACCTCTTTTTTTGAAAAACGTCTCTATTACTGGCTCACAGCTAAAACTCATGGGTAACTGACACTTTTAAATTTTATCTGAATATTCAGCTCAAATGTTATCCCTTACATTTGGAATAATATCATCCCACTAAAATACAGATATTTTATAATTTAACCTAGAGTGAAAGAGCTTCTCTTATAAAACTCGGATAATCTTGGGTTTGAGAGATGTGGACCTCACGTTTAAATAATATGCATATTTATAGGCACCGAGTATGCTTCGGTAAACACATGAGCTTGAACATATACTTTAAATACAACTCCTAAAAATATTATGTATTCTACATGTTCTTACATGCATATTCAGCACACTAGCTTTTCAATAAATAAGAAAAAAAATTGAATATATTTCATTTTTATTGATGCTGTTGTCCGATGCAGTATGGTGTTTCAATAATTGCATCAATACTGCTCCTATTAGAGTTTAACGGTGGTGAGATTTAAATGATTACATTTTTAGATTTCCCTTTACTTTTTAGTCTCTTTCATGTGCTGCTGCTTAACATTTTATTATATGCAATGGTTAATTTCATCTTACTAGAGATATTGGTTTACTTGTAATTGTTAAGTCATAATGGAGTCCTATATCTTTAAACCGTGCAATAAATCCTATGTTGAAGCAATGTAGAAACTATTTTGACAGACATTTGTAATTTTGAATTGTGATTTGCCTGGGATCTCCAGAAGTTACCTGAGCTGTGTCACTGTAAAGCTATAATATGTAATACAAGATATATTTCCATTTCTGACTCTTTTTTTTTTTTTTTTCCATTAAGGCAAGTCTGTTAATGGCTGCAATAAAAAAAGTGGATTTTTAAAAAGAGGTAGTTAAAGAGGAAACAAGCAGTGTAGAGCAGGTGAATAAGGAAGCTTAATTCTTTGTATCTCATAAACGGATAGGCAAGACATTAAAGAGAAATGAACAGTGGAAAGTCTAAAGCTGATGAAAGAAAGTGAAAATTACTCTTTCCATACACAAAGTGCATTTCCTTTAATTTCCTTCTGATCATAAGTTTGGCACCCTGTGCTGGAAAAGAGTAAGGCCAGCAGATGCTGCCTTCTAAGGCGTGTTCAAATATGTTCTCAGCTTGAATTCAGAAGACACAGCTGACTTCATTTTGAAACTGGGGTAAGAATATGAATGCAAGATTTAAGATCTGGGTGACAGCAGTTAAAGAACGCTAATAATATTTTTAGTTAACTAATTTTTGAATTTGATGCCAAAAGGAAGTTGTTAAACACTCATTTGCTTTTTCAAAGTGGAGAATTAAAGCCTTCACTAATGTGCTTCTTTTTTTACTTCTCCTCTCCCAATAAATGAGATGAAGTTGCCCTTTCTGAAATAGATGTTGAACTCAGTAGCTTTGAGATTAAAGCATTGCTATGTGTATTTAATTATATTTTCATTACATTACCTTAAATATTTTCTTTTAAATTATTCTTTTAGATTTTGTATTTTCAGTAAACTATGTTCTATTCTAAACACCTCCAAGCTTGTAATTGTTTGATGCACAAATAATAAAAGCTAATTTGTTGACTGAAACACCAAGGAATCCAGCCGAGACTTAATGGATTTCTCTATCCCCTCCTTAAGAGGCAGTTTCTAGTTTAATTCCTAGTCTGCCAAAGTATGTTTCATTGAAGCGTAAATTCAGGGATCTAAAGGTTATGAATATAGCTCTTTGCTGTCCTATTTATTCATCTGGGGTCACGAAAGCTCAGCCTGAGATACCAATCCCCTTCTAAGACAAGAATAGAGAATACAGTAAACAGAATGAATTATTTTCTCTATGTAAATACCAAACACATTAAGTAATGTTATTCACTACTTTTAAAAATTTGATAGATACTGTGAGTAGGACCTCTCAAATAATCAAAATACCTATTATCGTATTAAATCTGTGAAATATGAAAAGCTTATCTAAATGAAATTCTTCCCCTGAATCTTCCAAAAAAATGTATCTTTCTGAGGCTGATGATGTGGATATTCTTTAAAAAAAAAGTTTCCTTGGTAAATGCTTACATTATTTAGCACACAAGCTGCTTAGTACTATTATCCTACAATATAATTGCTAATTCTTATTGCTATAGTGATATTTCACCCTGGATTGTCTCAAAGTCATTTACTTATTTAGTTATTGTGTTTCATAGTGCTCTAAATTTCTAAGCATGAAGTGGATTGGAAAAAAAAAAGTACTAGCTGAGACTGATATAATTGTAAGAGAAAACTGTAAGAGAAAATAATAATGTCTGGGTGACTTTAAATTCTTTCAATCATTGACTCTAATTATCGCTGTGATTTTTGTGATTCCTAGGAAACACGTAAATTTTATATTACATTTAAAAATTGCTATTTTAAACTATGGTTAATATTCCTCTGTCATGTCTTCATGCAAAAGGTGACAGTCAAGAACATTCTGGATATAAATGAGGAATTTGGTGTTTCTAAGGGAACAAGCTTAGGGTCATTATTCTTTAAAATTATGAGTGCTGAAATCAGTCAGGGAGTGGGGATGTTTCCTACAATTCTTGATCTCGTGTTGCTGCTGCCAGCAGAACCCAGGATAAAGTTTTGAGAGATGAACCCAAAGAATACGAATAGAAATAGAAACCCTTAAAGGTATGTATACATACAGAGAAAACACTATGTACTTTAAATTTGGTGCCCACATCTAAGAGGGGTGTGAAAGCTCCTGTTATAGTCAGTGACCACTTAGTCACAGTAACTAAGCATCTAAGGCTTGATTTAGATGCTCACACAAAGGTGCATAATACTATGTATGATAAAAATCTGCTTAGGTCAAGCAAGACAGATAGCTCTGCCAGCTTTGATGGTAACTTTGATGAATTCCGCTAGAATAAAAAGTTTCAAAATCACACTTTTTTTAGTTTATTCATCACTTAATACTCCTTTGCCTAGCAGTAATCAATTTCCACACTGACATAAAGCCCTTGGCTTTTACTCCCTAATTTATTCTCTTAGGAGCCACATAAGTGCCCTGCAAAGCTAAAAGTTCATTTCATCTTTCTTTAATTGCACATTAATTTCATGTAACTTTTACAAGAACATCGTTGAAAAGCAAGATAATTTGACCTATTCTTTTATAATTGAAGAACTACAAATGCAGGGGGAAAAAAGTTGCTGAAATTTTCCTTGTATTAATGAATTAGGCTTTTAATTGATTACACATTTAGCTTGTCATTTAAAACTATGATAATTATAGGTTAGCTTTTCAATTTAGTTGGTAATCTGCTAATTCTTATTTAATAAATGTATTAATTAAAATATATAGGCTTTATCTTTATTTCTGTGTGACAGCTATCAACCTAAGTTGATAATTTATGTAGTGCAATATCAGAGAGCACTCATAATTATAATTCCGTGTATAGTTTAGAGCCATCAGAAAGGGAGGCTAGCAGGCATAATTGCTAAGATTAAAACATTAAAATGCAGTTCTTTCAGTAATTTATTAACCTGTAAAAATTTAACCTGAAAACTTATTTTTGCTCGTTACAGTTTGTCTGTGTCTCCAGAGTTGTTTTTTTTAACCTCCTTGACTGCCAGCACCCCACAAAAATGACAACCTCAGTTTGAATTCAGCTTTTTTAAAATATGAAAGTAGATGGAAAATCTGCAAAACACAGCCTTGATACACCTGTTTAAAATCAGAGCTGTGCTGATTTTGAAAGGAAATACCCAATAAAATGTTCCACTTAAAATTAATTTACATGTTAGTAACTTTTGATATTGTCTATGTGCACTGGACCTGGCTAGGATGGAGTTCTTTTTTATTTCATAGCAGCTCATATGATGATGTATTTAAGATTTCTGACCAAAACAGTGGTGATAAGAAGCTAATAATCTATCTTTTGCTAAGTACTGTTTGCAATGTCATCTCTGCTTTTCCCTTTGCTCCCTTCTCCCCACCTTCCCCCAGTTAATAGATTGGTCAGTGCTCAATAGGTTGTGAGTTGAAACACCTGTGCAGATCACCTGAACTAACCAAAGAGATTCTCCATACCATGCAACATCATGCTGGGCAATAAAAAGGCAGAGAGGTCATTTTAAGAGGCTAGCTATCTTTTCTTGGGGACTGGCTGAACATTTGTCTTCACTTGGGACATAGTGAGTCAGTGCTGTTACATAATTTTTCTTTTGTTTTCATCTTCTTTCTTCTTCTACTTATTAAATAATTCCTTCTTCATTCCTCTTTCACTTTATAATTTATTTATTTTTCAAAATCTTGTTACAAAGGTGTTTATTGTTCCTTTTATTTTTTTCTTTTTGTCTTCTATCCTAGTGAAGGCTGGATGGGGGCAGTGAGTCAGCAGGTATGTGGTGCTTAGCTGCCCACCAGGGCTAACCCACAACAGTAGGACAACTTTTATTTTTTCTTTCCCAAGAAAAAATAAGTCATGGCTATACGTTCACATCTACTTGGATCACCATGATTGAAAGGAGAGAAGAAATACAATATGTATTGAGTCCTTTATAATTTTTACAGTGAAAGTGAAAAAAAATCTGTCCAACTCACCTTTTTATCAGTTTTCTAGAGATGATTTGAGACACTTCCTTGATTAAATTATGGGAAATGGATTATAGACTACACAGAATTGTGCAGATTTGTTCTGATCGTGATAAGCACTTCTGAAGCCAAACATGTGAGATGTGTGTGAGGGAAAAATCATGCTAGATAAGGGATGGACTTCTAAGTAGAATCAAGAGGAATAGTAACTATGAAATACTTGAAGTAGGTGTCTTTACCAAGCTGGCAAACAAAATCACACGTCTAGCCAAGAATTCAAAGTCTTGGCAGATCCAAGACTCTGTAAGCTTCTGTCTTCCTATTCTTGGTTGCTCCCATATCTTATTCATTATTCCTCTTCTTCTAAGCCCCTTTATGCTTTTTCCCTACCCAAACTGTTTCAGTTTGCAGCAGTGCCATACCATTTTCCCGTCACTGCAACAAAATATTTGTTGCAATGTGTTAGAACACTTTTTTTGAGATTCGAACCTTCCATATGTTTAGCCACAACATGTCCTTTGAATCTATTAAGTCCATGTGAAATCTGATGGACTACGGACCATTGTGTCTGGTGTCCCTGTGTGCTGTAATCTCTTTGGTGTATATCTGTCCAAGTTGCTGAAAATTGTGAATAGCATTTTCAATATTGCTTTTGCCCAGTGGTAGTGGGAGCTGTGCACTTGCTGGAGTAAGTATCGGGCAACACAGCACAGGTAAGAGATGACAGAAGCCAATTTGAGCCTCCTATGTTAAAAAAAAAAAAAAACAAACATCATGCTTTAGAATAGCAGTGGTATGCAACAGTGTTTTTGTTCTGGAAGGTGTACCTGAAACAACAAAACAAAAAAAAACAACCCCACATTCTAAATGAATCACTAACTAGAATCACTAAGCCTAGTTCATTTTTTCAGCACACATTCATTTAAGGTAAGCTCCTCCCATCGCAGGAAAACAAGAACACTTAATAATGTTACTTTTTAATAACATTTTAACTTCACAGAATTCTTAGTCTTAAATCACAAATTTACCATATCCAGGATACATTACTAATTTCCAGTGTCTAGGTTCTGTATGCTTTTATTAACACTTATTTTTATTAAATTTCTAAAATGTATTTAGGGAAAGAGATTACAGCAAATGCTTTCTATGACACCGAGTTAGTGTTTTACACCTGTAACAAATTATCTGAACCATATAAAAACACAAATGTTGTTTAAGTACCCCCCTCCACCTCTCCAGTGGAATGGGAAGGAGAATCAAAGTAAAACTTGTATGTTGAGATAAGAACAGTTTAATAATTGAAAATAAAGTAAAATACAATAATAATATTAAATAGTAATGGTATCAAAAAAGAAACAAGTGATGAACAGTAAAATTGCTCACGACCTGCTGATCAATGCCAGCCTCCCCCCCCCCCATCCCAAAGCCAGACTGGCCGCCCTTCTGGGCAACTCTCCCCAGTTCATGCACTGGGCAGGATGTTCTGTGGTGTGGAATATCTCTTTGGTCAGTTCGGGTCACCTGTCCCAGCTGTGCTCCCTCCCAGTTTCTTTTGCATTCCTCCTCACAGGCAGAGCATGGGACAAGAAAAAATCCTTGACTTAGGATAAACACCTCTTAGCAAAAACCAAAACGTCAGTGTGTTATCAACACCTTTCTCATTCTACGACCAAAACACAGCACTGTAACAGCCACTGAGAAGAAATTAAATCTACCCTATCTGCAACCAGGACACAAACATTGAAATCTGATTCAAGGTTAAAGAGTATGGCACTTGTTTGCAAGTGTACACAAAGAGCGTAACAAAATTAATTTTCTTTCAGTTAACAGTATTTGGGGTAATGACAACTTAAGCATAATTTTTGGGGACAATTATTTTCTGGATCTTCCTATGTGACCTTGTTGCTGAGAAGTGTAATGTATTATTTCAAAGGATTAAAAATTAGTTCTTGCTATATTCTTATAGTTTACTGTGAGAGAAGTGGTGAAGAAAATGTTGCTTTGAAGGCAGTGTAACCCCCCATGTTTAGTAGAAAGAAAGAAAGAAAACCTCATCTATCATCTTTGTGAAAAGTCCCCAGATATGGTCTTCAACGATCCTAGGCAGCGCTGTGGCATTGCAGTATGGTGCTGTTAGTTATTAGCTGCTGGTACCAGGCTTTTACAGGCTCTGTAAATAAGCTTTGCTCTCATACTAACACAGCACAGTTACAGTCCAGGCAGTTGTGTTACCTTTGTGGTTGTGTGATAATGGCTTGGCATGTGGACGCTTTCATTTGATCCCTATTCCATGTCATTTCCTATCACTATAACCAAGAAAGTGCATTTGAAATTACGCTTTCTGCAAAAGAAGGCACAACACTTAAATGTCAGTTAGATCTGTTTAATAGCCTATTCAACACAATAGATTTAGTTGTTACTAGGAGCACAAATTCATAGCATTACACAATCTGTTTTTTGTTTATTTAATCCTATCATTTTAATCTGTTCACTCGTGGGAGATGATGTTCATTAAATCGAATGGAATTCTGATCTTGCTATTGTCAAAGGAATTTTGTGATTGCCTTTTTTTAAATAAGAAATTCACACACATTAAGCAGGACTTGAGTGTATTCAGATTTCCCTTTCATTTCATTCAAAAAATTGTTGCTGAAGTAATGGCTCATCTACAAATTTTTATCCACAAATTAAGAAAATTGTTTCCTTCTTAATGGTTGTTCTTTAACACTTTATATTTCTGTAGTCATTCTTTGCCACTTCTCAGAAGTATTTAAAAAAACAAAAAAACTTTTTACAAAGATAACAACTTTATAAGAAATAGACATGCTGCAGAAAAGTTACTTTAAAACAATGAAATTTGTGGTTATCATCTAGCTGGTTTTGATAAATAGTTCAATTCTTGTGCATAACAAGCTGGTGAAAAATTGGAGTCTTGCCAATATTTAAATGAAATGCTAAAAATATAAGTTAATTCTTGAGATGTTAAAAACATAAGCAGCTGGACACTGAAATTAATAACGTCTCTCCCATCTCTGGTATTTTTTTTAATATCTGCTTTACAAACAAATTGTGAAACCTAGGGGCAAGTAAGCTGTATCTATGATATTATTTGTGCAATAATAATGCTAAAAAACATCAGACTGGGCAGCTCCTAGGCCCCTTGCAGAACCATGTCACATCATTGCAAGTAATGATTTATCTTGCCTTTGCAATAGCATCTACAGCGATAGTGCCTTGACCAAATGCCCTTAAGGAGCTTATTTCTGCAACAAATTGATCTTTAAGTTAATACCCTTTTCTTATTTACTGCCACCACTTTTCTGTTCTTTGCTTTTGGGCAATGCCCCGTCCTTACCATTTTCTAGACTAAATAAATCCCTTCTTTCTTTTATATAGTATTACCCTGGAGGTGCTTGAAGAGCCTGATCATGTCTCTAGCGCTTTCAGTTTGGTAGATGGCACTAGATCATTTAGTGTTCCTTCATATAGTTTATTTTCTGGCTGTTGTGTTTCATTTTGTTATCGATCCTTGTGTTCCTGTAGTTTGTTCTGTCCGACTCATTATTTGTGAGAAATAGCATTGCAGATACTGGGCAATGGACTCACGATGAGGACATGCAGCTTCCCTGCCCAAAGTGCAGCAGTCAAAGTGCTTCTGTTAATAACGTGGTCACTGTCCTGGGGGTGCTGGTACCATAAGAGATGGGTGCTTGGGGTATGTCACATAGTGCAGTCCTTATTGGTGGGAGAGGCACAAAACCGAGTAGAACTTGAAGCTCCATTTTGGCTTGGAGAATTCTTTTGTAATCTTTGCCATGGTCTACACTGAGACATGAAATTAAAGCTATCCCATAGATGTGTTGAGGAACAGCAAGGGAAAGGTGCAGTTGGGATGTTCATAATACAAAATGCCAGACAGTTTTTGTTTGCAGATTCAGATTGTTATCAGACACATTCTGTAAGGTTTCATCTTTTTAATTCTGTTCTCTGATACTCTTCCATTACAGCTAACTATGCATCCAATTCTATACATACCCTTATAGTAAGTCAGGGTAGTAATTTCTACCTGGGCTGCTTCTGAGGGTATAAGTTTGTGTCTTGTCATGTTTTAGTGATGAGGCTTTCACGTCTTCTAAAAGTGAATGGGCCGGGAGAAACCAAGGCTGATTATACTTCATATTCCCGTCATCTGATAGCTTTATAGATACCTTGAGGATGAGATGGGTAAGTTTACACCTTCTCTGTGTGTTTATGTATGTGCTTACAGACATACTCTCCTCATGGATCATTCAAATGTAGACAGTGGTAGAATTGCTTCAAGGTGTCTCAGAAATCTCAGCTGCAGAGCAATATAGTAGGCTATGTTTCTATGTGCTTTTTTTGGTTTGGTTTGTTTTCTTTTTCTAAATGTTTGCAGCTGAGGTGTTGACTACAGTGATGTTGAGTACAAGCATGGATATTTATGTCTAAACAGAAAATCTCCAGAATTTCAAGGGGACGGAAGTCTTTCACGGTAGCATTACAAATAGAGCAGGTAGCAGAAATCTTGTTTCAGCTGCCACACTTTGTAGTGCTGCTTTCACCTTGGATTAATTTCTAGCAGTTGACTGCACCTGCAGTCACCCCAAGGGGCTGATCCCATGCCAAGCAGTGCAGAATGGCTCATGTGCAGGACATCACTCATGGCTACCTCCTCCCAGGCCAGACTTATGGGATCCATGCCACACAGCACACAGTTCTGGCCCTCTGTAATGCCTATGTCACCCTAAGAAAAAGCAATCATTTTTTCGTGTGCTTTCTCAGATCAGGGTGTTGGAAATACGGTGTACTGCAGTCCTTAGTATGAGAATTTTAAAGCACAAAAGGGAGCGTGAGGTTGGCCTCTCCTTAGAAGGGTCCTGAGGGCAGGCAGGAAAGCTTGCAGCAGACAACCTGTGGAAAGCGTGTTAGAGGACTGTGCAGGGCAAAGGAAGCATTTGTCTTTACAAATGATCCCTGGACAAAGCTCTGCTCAGAACCATACACGGGTTTTCTTTTGGGAACAATTAATTGGTTTAGAGAGATTTGTGTAGCAATGAAAGTTAGGGAATGAGGACATGAGTAAACTCTGCAAGAAAGCTATTTAGCTTACATAAAGGGGTTTGTTGAGTATGGTTTAAGGCGTTATTCTTCACTCCTTATCTCATAAAAATGTATTCCATAGTTTTCTCGTTTGTAGATTGGTTGCAAAGTGTAGTTTCACATGTATCAAATTGTTTTACCATGCAGATAAGGCAACAATGTATTTTGTCCTGGCTATCTCTGAGTAGTGATAGTTAATGATCTGACAGCCTTGTTCGAATGAAGAATCCATTACTTTAACAGCAGATACAAAATTCCAGAGAAAAATAATATTTTAAACAAAAAAGTGATCTATGTGTGGGTGTGCCTCACTCAGCATTTATTACCCTTTATGGCAACTCAAACAATTTAAGAGATACTTCTTCCTACTCCAGTGTGTCAGCCTGGTTCTTTTGAAGAATATGCGTTCTCTGCAGAAAAAGCAGTCATTAATCCCACAATAGTTCTTGCATTTTTATGTATTTTGCATACAACTCCTGCACAGATTCAAAATGATTTTATGAGGCTGGTATTAGGAAGAATTAAGCTGATCATTTCATCGTTGTCCCTTGCAAATATTTAGCTGCTTATTTTTTTATGCTTGATCTTGAATCATTAATTTGCTTCCTACTTGTGATGTAATTTAATACAGCAGAACTTTAATGTGACAGCTTAAATGTTATAATCATATGTATATATTATGTATATAGAAAAACTCATTGGTTTTTATTCCTTGCCAAAAGGAATTTATGCTGAGATTTTGGGGTTCTTGTTGAGATTGGGTGTGGGAAAAGATACCTCAAACATGTGTTTTCTATTGTATTCTAAGAATCATACCAAGGGCAAAGTGAATCTTCTATTAGAATATTTCTGACTGTATGTATTTGCGCAGTACATACTCATCTCTTCTGCCCAGTGTCTAAAGAAATTGTCTGTAACCAAAGTTGTCAGACATGCTAAAAGAGATGAAAATAACAAAGGTAAAAGATGGCAATAGTCATTCCTATGGGAACCAATTTTCCAAGCTCCATGAGTTCTTCTAGTTCATCAGACATACCTGAGGTAAAGGGGCAGTGTGCTGCATCTGTTTGTCTGTCCAGTATCACCCCAGTGTTGCAGGTCAGAAGAAAGCTTCATAATATGAAGTAGTATGCAAACTGGATGTAGATTTGGGATGATGTAGAGATAAATTCCTCAACGGCGAAATGTGTGCTCTGTGATAGCAGTTGAAGGCTTGCTTAGAAAACAAAGGAAGAATATGACTTGGGATTTACTCTGAAAAGATTGAAATTTTTTAGACTAATAGAATCATTCAGGTTGGAAAAAATCTCCAAAATCACGGAGTCCAATATTAGACTGAACACCGCCATGCCAACTATTCCACAGCACTAAGTACCACATCCTGGGGTTTCTTGAATACTTCCATGGATGGTGATTCCACCACTTCCCTGTACAGCCCATTCCAATGCTTGACCATCCTCTCAATGAAGAAATTCTTCCTGATGTCCAACTTGAACCTCCTCTGGTAAAGCTTAAGACTATGTCCTCCTGTCCTATCTCTGGTTGCCCGGGAAAAGAGGTCAACCCTCACCTGGCTACAGCCTCCTTTCAAGGAGTCGTAGAGAGCAATAAGGTCTCCCCTGGCCCTCCTCTCCAGGCTAAACAACACCAGCTCCCTCTGCTGATCCTCATAGGACTCACTCTCTAAACCCTTTTCTGGACAAGCTTCAGCACCTCAAGGTCTTTATTGAACTGAAGGGCCCAGAACTGCATGCATTACAATACTCAGGGTGTGACCAGTGCCAAGTGCAGAGGAACAATCACTTCCCTGGTCCTGCTGACTGCATTATTTTTTACACAGGTCAGGACTTCCTTGGCCATCTTAGGCACCTGGGCATACTGCTGGCTCGTAACCAGCCAGTTCTAATATGGTATCTATTTTATTTTGAATATTTAAATGTTTATAATTAATTTGATTATTCATGAAAAATTACTGAAATTTTTTTTAAAAAGAGTTCTACCACACTATGGGAAAATATCGGAAAAGTTGTAAAGTATTGTTAAGTTCAACATCACACAGTTAAAAATATTCTGTCTTGAGGAAAATAAAATCCAGTATTTTTTTTCTTCTTCTACACTTTTCTTCTTCTACTTCCATTATTTTCCTTCTCACTGAGAGCCATCTTTTCTTCTTCCTCAGAGAAACTTTTTGCTCTTACTTCCTGCTAGCTACAGAAGTCAAAAGTAATGACCACTTTCAAGTTTTATATATTGGTTTCAAGCTCAACATATCCAATAAATTAATGAGTACTATGGATCTCCTTTCTTTGACTTACTGCTTAGGGCCATCTTCAGACAAAATAAAAGGTTTTGCTTCCTAACTGGAAAGATTCTTTTAAAATGAAAAAGAATAGAAAGATGATAAGTAATTCTGAACCTTTCAAGTAAATGACAGACTTTTCAATTGACATCAGCAAAAGCCGGGTTCACTCTTCATTCTTTGTGAGGTTTGAATAAAGCATGAAGATAACAAGCTATGGCAAACAGGCCTAGGCTGCCTTCTTGGTTCTATTTGTTGCCCATACATTCCCACATCCCAGTTGGGAAATTGCAACTATAACTTCTATGCTTTCTTATCCATAAAATATCCGTAGTGAAAATACTGATTCAGCAGTGCTTTAACACTTATGAATGTCTCTCTCCCACTGACTTAGAATTTTTGTAGGTTCTTCATTGTGACTTGGAATTTGAGCAGATGTGCAGAAAGACAAATACATCATTACTGAATGCTGAGAGATTTTTCACATCACTGTATTCTAAGCTGTTTAGGTGGCCTTTTATTTTCCTTAAAAAATAAAAAGAAGGTAAAAGAGACGATGAAGTGTAAGCATAGAAAATCTGTCATACCTGTACTGATATATCTGATCTATCTATTCTTTCAGCCTGTAAAACTGGAGTCATGTATATATATATATGTATATATGTCCTTTCAAGGGAATTGTAGAAGTTCCACACCCACAACATAACTTTCACCCTGTTTTATTTATCTTATCTTTGGACTAAGTATTCCATGAACTCCGGAGTGTTACATCTGTCCTTATCACAAGGTTTAAACACAAAAGGAAATTATAATTAAAGAACTGTAAATATACATAGTACTTTAGTCACAAATAGTAAGTCAAGGTTACCTTCTCTAGTCAACCTTTCATGTATCAGGAGACCTAATTACAAAAGTGATGGTTTCCCCTTCAACTGACTAAAGGTAGCACAAAACCACCCACTTCCACTTCCTTGTCCTAACCTCCTTTACAATCAACTCAGCTTAGTGGAAAAAGGAATTCTTTCAAAGTTTTCAAACACTTACAAGATAAATAGAGAGGTGCACTACACTTGGGTATATAGAATTATGTCTAGTTTTACATGTTTCTGAGAAGTGCATCATTGCAAGTAAATTGGAACTGAATCATGCCTGGGAAAAAAAAAAAAAACCAGATTTGTTATAGCAAGGCTATAAAAATAGAATGTGAAATCTATTTGTCTATAACATATTCAATAAAACTGTAAAATTAAAAGTATATTTTGAAGTGCTATAGACTGAAATGCCAAAACAGCATGCCAGTTTTTTAAGTATGTTCAGTAGAGTGTTACATTTATAAACATTTTTGCAGAGGTTTTCCATGTTTAACGGTGGCATATTCACTAATCTCTTCCTGTCTATTTTGAATGTATATTCTTTGTATATAGCTATCTAAGATAGCCTATTGCTATTTTAATCTGTTTGAATATATAGCACTGAATGCCCAAATCGTTCATTAGACATACCTGAGCAGCTCCCTTAGAGCTGATAAGAGTGAAGTGTGAAAGCTTTTGAGGGCTGATCAAGCCTAAAGGCTCTTCCTTTAAATTCTTATAGAAAGTTAAGATTAAAATTGTTGAACTCAATGAGACTTCTGTAGTGTATCAAAATGATCATGTGATACTAGACTTGACAATTCTTTTTATTTCATCAGAATCCCTATAGTCAGTATTTGGTAATGTTTATGAGGGTTGAATAGAATTTTAAATAGTTTGTTCTCACCCCTCATACTGTAAGTGTTAATCAGCTGTAAGTTTAAAAAAAATGGCTTTGTGGGAGTTGGTTGCCTCTTCTTGCAATAAGAGGATAAACATGAAAATATAATCCCATATGTTCTGAAATATATGTCTTTCTGTATATAATGACTATTGCAGGAGAGGAGCTACTGTGTTTTTTATTTGATATCAAATCACTGTGATTGGGAGAAAGGATGGGAATACAGCTATTTTTATTCTTGTTTTCCACCGAAGTACTTCAGTTGTCCTTCACTTACACCTCCTCATCACACCCACAACACATATTCATTGTATAATGCTTTATTGTTTAATCATTCATTTAACAAAGGTTTTAAGTCAAGAAGTTTAATTTATCAGTTGTGTAGGATTCTCTTCCTCCTCCTTTCTTCTTCTCTAAAGTAGGATTTGGTACTTCTTGTGCAGTGATGTGAAGGTAAAAACTGAAGTGTTGTTTTATGTATTTCCTTAGGCTCTCCTTTTACATCAAGATTTTACTTGTTTTTTTTAAAATAATTAGAAACATAATCCTTTAAAAGGTTCTATGGTGGAATACTGTTACCTCTTTTCCTGTGAAAGCAAGCCAAATTGTGGTACACAAGGATTAATTTGTTTCACTGTTCAAGAAGAATCTAAAGGACTGTAGTCAGATTAATGTGGAGTAGGTAACAAATAGAAGGATAGTAAATCTAAACATAATCTTAAAAGTGAAAATCTTGCATATGTATATTCTCTGAACTTCTCGAGGGATTTTAATTGGGAGTTTTTTGTTTGCTTATGTTGCAGGGAAAATAAATAATGTGGAAATATATGGGAATGATGATAAAACATTCTGATCTTGAAAGTTTCAAGCAAAAGTAAGAAGAGCAGGTTTATTAGAAAAGTGGATAGAACAAAAACTGTTCAAAATTTCCTACGGCATTTCACGAACTTTGCTCTGGTGCTCATGCTTTCAATTTATCATCTAAACATTTTTTTTTTTTCTCATATCCAGCTGTTGAGAGAAAAAGATCACAGTAGTTCGCTTAGCAGGTTTGTACGGGTGTTTTTTCTTTCCACAGGCTATCAACACCTCACTGTATTGTTCAGCATTTCAAACATAAATTTTGCTTCCTCTGCTGTTCTGTTACATTTCTTCTCACACATTCTCTCTGACTTGCTCTCTCAAGCTCTCAGTTCTCAAGAAATCTGAAATATCTTGCCCAGAAATATGGGGCTGCACCAGACCTTTTCCACTGCTTAAGATGAGTTACTGAAGGCTTCCTAATTTATTTGCCTAAAACTAAGTAGCAATCAGGGTTCTATTGCCCTAAATTTTGTGTGTTTCTTTGCTTTTTTTTTCTTTTAAATATTTCTGAGTTGTGCAGTGACTGTAGTAAGTTATAAACAGAGTAGAACTTTTTTACTATTGTTTGTGAACAACTGTATCCTCTATCATCTATTCACACAGGAATAAATAAATAATTTACACCAAAAAAAGTCCTGCAACATGGTTCATACATGTGTAATTTGGGACTGTGTCCCTGTGCAGCAGACTGGCTCTGTCCACTCCACACAGTGTCAACGTGTGGGTTTCCTCAGAGCCCCATCTGGTACTCCTTTACCAGGCATTAGTAACAGCTCAGGACATTTTGAACTGATCTGAAGACTGTGTTGCAAACCATCAAAGAGGGCTTTTGTAGCAGGAAACAAAGGATGCATGTTGAATTTCAGGTTGGACATACCTGATCCTCAAGAATCCTAAGGCTATTTTAGGATACCAGTGTAAGCCTGCTGGAGAAGTGCTGGTAGGGAACAGCACAGGGCACCACTGTGGTGACATTCATGTCAGTTTTAGAAAAGGACCCTGACATGAGCAGCCCTGTGTGCTTGCAAATTCTGGGTCCTTGCTCAGTGAGTTCCTTGCCCTGCACCCCCAAACTCGCGCTTGAGTTTTTTTGGACCAATAATCTTTTTTCTCCAGTCTTTCACAGAGCTGTGCTGGGATTGAGTCCTGCTGAGAGCTGGTTAGAATGCTGCAGTTGCAATGGCTAGCACTCCAGTTTGCTCCCTAGTCTCATTTATTTAACAGTACAGATATACTCTGTGTTTATTTCTTCTTATCTGTGTATTCCTATAGCAATGCTGAATAGTTGCATCATTATTATTATGGCTGATCCAATCTTTGGCATTTAACTGAATTCTTTCTACATTCTATATGATGATATATCTATAAATACACACGAATCCAGATAAAGCTGTTTTCAGTATTTTCAGATATCTTTCAGGGAAATAAAAATAGCCTCATACTCAGCATTTAGAACTACAACAGCATTTCGTTGCACTAGTTACTTGGTTTTTTTCCTTTCATATAACATTTCTTTCATCAGCTCCAGAAACTTTTGAAGTACTTGCCTAACCCTGGAACATTTGTTTGGACTGCTTCCTGACTTCGGTCATCAGGTTTTATAAACCATAAAGCAGAGACTTTATAAACCACAAAGCAAACTACAGTACTGGGTTTATCTTGGCAAAAAGAGCCTTAATGCTCTAACAATTTTTCCTTTATAAGCAATGTCCCTATTGCACTGCGGATGCCAAAAGCATCACATGCTTCTTTTTCTTAATCTCTTTAGTAGGCCCGAAATTTTAGTTGTGATTTATAGCCTCTCAGTAACTAGTTTCTAGTTTCATACTCAGCAGTATCACAGTCCTCAAGTTGCTGACCTGCTCAGCAAGCTGTTTAGGTGAAAATTGTGGCACCTGGCTGGTTTCCAAACATGCCTGGACCTCCATTATTCTGGAATCCCAGCGCTCAGTTATTTCAAACCAAAGCAACTTTTCCAAAAAAATTAAATAATAATTAAAAAGGAAAAGAAAGAAAAGAATGAGTTAATTTAAGAAAATTAAAAAGCCCCAACCTAGTGAACTCTTAAGTATATTGGCCAGTATTTGGGGTACCGGTAGTCAAAGTGGTATTTATGCCTTCCATCCTTGTATTGTTTCTTCAAAGTCAAAGCTGACTTGAAGAAAAACACATGTGAATAATCTGTTTTTTGAAAAGCCAACACTGCCATTCATGATTTTGATCTTTCCTTTTTTAGTATTGATGTAATTTAGAAATAAAAAAGTGATTTTTCAAATAGTACCTTACAACTCCATTACAAGGAGAAGAAAAACTAATGAAAAATGCCTTCTACTCATTACTGCTTTTTGATATCCTACACCTGATCAGGGCCTAAAGTTGAAATCTAAAACTGATTGCCCAGATGTGCTGAGTTTAGTCTCCTTGAAAGAGATGGTATGTGTAAAAATTCTTGTTATTTACTGAATATCTACTTTATTGCTTCATTTTTTTGTACATCTCTACCCAACTGACTTTAGGAAAACCCTTCACCCAGGAGTTTTCTATTTCTCTGAAATGACCATGAAGGACCCTAACTTGTCCCCAGATAGACACCTCTGTAGCATTAAAAAGTGAAGTTATTTGACAGAAATTCTACCCCTTCGGTTAGCTAAAGCCTTACATTTATCATTGAAAAATGTTGTTCAATCTGTGAAAAAACACTGATATGGATTTAGCATTCAAATGGCATTAAAAATCTCAGCAGAGTAACTGAAAATGCCAAAAATAATACACAATTTTAACCTTATTTTAAAGATTTGTGCATGCAGTTTACTTAGTTGATAGCAACGAACTTGTGATTAATATTTACTGGCAGCAGTTGCAGCAAACCTCAATGAAACTGCTTTTTTTAAACTACCAAATCTAGAAATCTTAGTGGCTTCTTACAAAGACACATTAAGTAGATTTTGCTTGCCCAAAAGCCACAGTAGCAGGCATTGCCTGCCTCTTGTGCCCATTACTCTTTACTGCAACACCATCTTTCCAATAGGTGAACAAACTGGACCAGTAAGAGAAAAATGCAGCTTCTGGTTTCTTCTTGCCAGTCTCTCCCTCTTTTTGTGTTTTCTTCTCTTTTTTTGGGGGGTTGTCTGTATTCAGTTTTCTTGTTGGTTTTTTTTCCTTAACCATACCCTTTTAATCAAGTAATTTCCATCCGTTACACAAAGGAAAAGCAACTGCATCAAAAAACTTTTTATGCCAAGCCAGTGCACAATTTAGGGTTATTTTGTGAACTTGCACCACAGGAATCAGTGGTCACTAGAGCTTATAGGATTTGTAAAAGTCAAAAGCATGAACTCAAGAATTGCATGAATGACCCTTTTGTATGGTATGGTTGTTTCAACGTTTTCTTGTGGGCCATTGTTTATTTTTCGCAGGGAATAAGGAAACATTGCTCACTGTCCTGAAAAAAATAATAGTTGCAAATGCTAGCATATAAACTGCAATATATGGTCAGGAGGTTCAGATAAGTAAAGTTCTGCTCTGACAGCCAATAAATGCATATGTTGTAAGCTTCCATTTTATTTCTTAATATCAGCATGAGTCTTGTTAGAGATTCAACTCAAACTATTTTCCTGAAATTAGTCAAGCTATATATCTTTCATGTAAAAATCTGCTATGATTGTAGGGACTTGACTTTATTACTTTGGAATCAAGCACAATGAAAATAGATTTCTTTTTTTCTGTTAAATTGGTAAGTTATAACTAAATGGTTAAGGCTGTGTGATGTGGCAAATCCTGAACTATGTTTCTCCGAGATTGGGATCGCATGTGGGACAGCAGCACACTTTTCCATGGCCGTTTGCATTAGATGAATGCTGCTCGAGGGCATGGCAGTGGAATTGGCTTCCATCGCTTACACAGTTACATAATGTACTTGGAATGGAAAAAGGATGCTTCTCCATTAGAGAATCCAGAAAGCTGTGTCCCTTACTGAACCCAGTGTTTAATATGCAGGAGAGAGTGTTGAGAGGGGGAAGGCAGGGAGAGAGTGAGCTGTAACATAGGGCTCTCACACAGCTTCGTAGCAGTTTGGGCATTTGTTGTTTCATTGGGTTTTGTTAGTTTGGGTTTTTTTTCCTCTTCCTATCTGTGCCTGAGCATACTAATTGCTTCTTTTGCTCTTCCTTGTTAGTTCTGTTAGTTCTTCAAATGCTGTACTGTGCATAATGCCTTACACTGAGGGGGAAAGTGTGAAGGTCAGCTGGTAGAATGGCATCTCTTTAGCAAGAAGGTTTTACCCTCTAGTATACTTTACACATAGTCTTTTCACTTATAGCAGTACTTTGTATTTAATTTTTTACTTGAATGGATGGTCTGTTTCGGAGGGACATTGTTTCTTTTTGTTGCTTTGTTAGGCAATCTTTTTTTTCTTTCTTCACTGTGTTTGTGTAGGTCATGTGAATTATGGCCAGAAGTTTTCCTTGGAAGCCTCAGCTTGAATTTATTTGAATGAGGGGCCCAGGCACTGTTCTGTAAGAATGCCTTTATGAAAGGCCCATTGTTGAAATTTTGGAACAAGGAAGAATGTATTAGTGCAGCCCTGAAAGTGACTGCAAAAATGATAGTATGGCACTATGTACTTGTGTTTCCTTTACTCTTTCTCAGATGGACTCAGTTACCAGCCAGGAAAAAAAAAAAAAAGAATCTTTTCCAAATGCCAGGTCAACAAAATCAGCCTCAAATCAGACGGCCAAGCTAATGTGTGTTTTCTGGTGATACATACTTTGTGCTTGTAACCTAATTAAAATCATTGTTGCTGTTTGAATTTGAAAATAAATCAAGCTCATTTTCTTGTATGTGAACAGTAAGAATGGCAAACTCACTTTTCCACAGTAAAAGATGAGTGTGAGAAATAATCATTAATAAGATCCAGGTTTGTCTTTGTCATTGGGCTGACCTTTTATCCACTTGGAGTTGATGTTCCTGGTGTGCCTTGTAAAAGAATTTTAATTCACAAGACAGACATAAAACCTGATGACTGTTGGGTATTGAAGATCAAGCATTTGCACTTATTATTTTGATCTATTAGCTGTCGATGATATACAAGTGTCTTGAATAGATATAGGTACATTTTATAATAGTGGTTATAAAGAATGCTTGTAAATGTTCTGGCTATAAATCACCTGGTGTACCACAGCTGCATCAAGGCAGCATGATCTGGATGATACAAAGTCATGAATGTTTTTAAAGTGAATACAAATAATGTACTTTAGAAATCCAATTTGTACTTAGTTTCTTATAACTTATTTTGTTGATATGATATTTATATTGCCAATTTTGAGATATGTTGTCTTCTCTAACATTTGGTATTCTCATAGTGTATTTTGTAAGATTAAATAAAAACATGATATTGATTTAAAGTTCCAGGAATGAAGAATTTTAGCGTAGCTGAATTTAGCATATTACATTTTTTGCAGCGTGTCAGCATAAATAGGACCTCTAGTTTATAACAACATGAATAGTGACATCTGTGGACTATCCATTAAGAATATTTAATAAATCAAAAATTGAAGTCAAACAGCAAAATTGCAAATAATTATAAATTTCAAAAAATAAAATTAGTGAAATGAACATTAATGGTTAAATCAAATTGCAGTGTCATATACAGTTTCTCAGTATAAAGTACAGCAGAAAAATCTGGTTTTGTTTGTAAATATTCAACATACTGGATTTTTTTTTAATCTCAAAGGAAAGTTTTGGTATGTTTAATATGAAGTAGCTGGACTGCTGAGTAACTATTATAACTCTACTTGCCCTGAATTTTCAGTTCACAGTTTTGATCTTGAGAGCTAAAGTTTATTCTCAGGTGACGCAATTTTCACATATGTACTCAAAAAGAGTGCAATTAATTTATTGTAAGTGTCTGTTGCTAAACAGATACTGACTGGGTATTAGAAAGAGGCTCACAGACAGCATCTTTTATACGGTTTCTAGTTTTATAGTTTGTTAGTTACCTATTTTTATTATCAACTGTTCATGCAGATTTACCTTTTTTCCCACTGCCTGTAACATTTGGATTTGGAATGTGGCTTGCTTCTGCAATAGCTGGCCTATGTAACAAAACACTATGAACAGGTGTGTAATCATAAATATTTATGCTTTCCTTTATGCAGAAATACTTGTGTGTTAAAATTTTGGAAGGGTTATTTACTGATTTTATATCAGCATATTAATAATTAATGAATCATAAAACATGCATATTTCTTAACACTGTAGTTTTATACGAATATATATCCCTCTGTACAACCATCTGGCATTAATTAGTAATAGGTAAATTACTATAATTGTAGTACTAAAGAAATAAATGTGTCAGCTGTGGACTGCATAATATTACTATATCCACTTACCTTTCACCACAGATTTCATACACAGAGCTATATTAGCTACAACAAGCTTTATTTTTACTGGTATTTTATTTTCTTAGCATAGATCTAATAACAGTTTTGATTGTGCTATACATAGATATATATGTATAATCAACAAATTCTTAGACATACATGTATGAATTGGCCAAACATTCCTTGTGTAGATATATAGGGATATAGGTATGGATATGGACATATATTCACATGTACACCTACACACACATATGCATAAAGTGATGTATATATACAGTAACTCTAAGAATAATCCTCATATCACCCCAGAAACAGTTGGTTTTTTTCTTTTTTTTTTTGTTTGTTTTTTTTTTTGTTTTTTTTTTGGGTTTTTTTGTTTTCTTTTTTTTTTTTTTTTTTTTTTTTTTTTTTTTTTTTTGTTCTGAAAAGCCTCTATTACTAAAAAGCCACTACGCCAATGGCAAACGAAAAGGATATATTGAACAAGCAAAGGAGTGAGAATTGGGACAGAGGGAGATGAAATGGTTGCCAGTTACTACAGAGGAAGTCTTTGGCAATTGGGAAACTGGACTTAAATCTTTGCTGTTTGAGTAAAAAGTTTAACTCCATGATTTCCTTCACATATAAAAAGAATTCACCAAAATTAATTCAGTTCAATATGTTGTAAATGGGAAATAAATAGATGAAGTTTTCAATTAATTGAATTAGATTAAATCTTGAAACTGAAGCGCTTTTTTTCTGGAAGCTTATTCATTTACTCTTCACAAAGAAAAAAAATCTCAAACCAACCAGACAACAGTTTTCAGCCAAAAACCCCTGTATTCAAATTTCTAAATATCCCTTGTTCAGGAATGGGAAAAGTGTCAATCAGTAACAGAGCCCAGCCCTGATGTGCAGTACCATGGATGGCCCTTTGAGTTCAGAATGAGTCAGGAGATGATTAGATTTTATGCAGAGTTGCAAATCCAAGACAATGACCATATAGGCAACAGGAAAATGATGGTTTGTCTAAATCAGACCTTTATTTAGTCAGCTGTAGACAGTTGGCACTGGCTGCAGTGAGATGGATGACTGGATCGTCCAGCAGCTCTGCCTCAGGTTACAGGGGAACTTGGACAAGCAACCTTAATTTGGTCCCTCTGTGTTCCTGAGGAATGCATTCAAAGCAAGATTTGGTACCTGTGGAACAAAAAATAATTGAAGTATTGTATTTTGAGGGGAAATATACATGGAATCCAAACCAAAAAGAATCCCGTATTTGTTTCTGACCTAGCTCGGGTTTTTTCCTATTTTTTTATTGTAACTTCTTTTTAATATCAATGCAAGAATAATGTCTCATCTGGTGTAAAATGCTTTTAAGTCCTCTTGGACATTTATCTGTGTCTAGAATGTGATTTGCGTAGATGGGCCCAAACCTTGGTTAGGCAGCAAAGCATTTCATATAATTCAGGAGTGATATAACAATGATCTTTACATTCCCCTAGCCTTTCGTAGTTTGGATTTCATGCTGCTTTTTGACAGGTATCTTCTCTCACTTCAGTGCTGTAGTTTTAGCATGTATTTTGTGATATAGTTCTATTATCATTTTCCAACTTATTTTAGCCCATCTCTTTTTTTATAATCTTTCAAGTCCTGTTTGAGTTCTAACCTTATTTTGGAAATATAGCAATACTTCATTTTGATAATTTTTCTTCAAAACTTTTTTTATCTTTTCAGTATTCAGTTTTTCATAAAACTGTCTCAGTGTGGGTGGGGGTTGTTTATTGGTTTTTTGTTGGGTTTTTTTTTCCAAGTAATACAATATAACACCCTTGAAGGTAAATAGCATTAACACAATATAATGTATTTCATGATAGTTTGCAAAAGGGTTATTTCAAGCTTATTTACAAACAGTTTTTTGCATCTGTATCATGTACTCAGTACATGAATAGATTTGTCGTTTTTACCTATGCAATAGGTGTACAAATGTGCTGTTATTTTTTCACCATAAATGTTTGTATTGTATCCTCTAAATAGAATGGGCCTTTTCTAGTGTATAGCCTCAGTGGTGCAAGAATTTATCATTTTTTTTTACTGTTGATTTAATTAACATTTTATTTTTTTAATCAATATTATTATGAATTAATGAATTCTTACTACTTTTTCTCAGACAAAACAACAAAATATGAAAGAACTCGGTCACTTAGCATGTAAGATCTGGAGGGAAGAAAAAGTCTGTTCAGATATATAGATTTAATTATTTAAATACTTAAATAATAAATATTTATGTATGGTTATTTAATAATAAATCTTTTTAAAATATTCAATAAGCAATATATTACTATTAGTTTTTCATTCCAGATACTTGCTTAGTCTTCATCACCACATTATGTAATCATCTAATTTATCTCTAGTTTATTTCCCACATATGGTTTCACCAGGGTAAAGCAAATTAATCTTCGTTATTTAATGTCATTTTGCAGTCTTAATTCCCTCCTACTGAGCCTCTACTACATATATAAGGACAGTGAATTACTGGATTTCTGGGCTACTCTTTTACCTGCTTCTTTACCAGCTTCTGAAAGAAAGAACAGAATTGTGTAATATTTCAAATCTAAAAAATAGTTTTATTTCTATTAGCAATGTTTTGTATTCTGTCTGTCTGAATCTACTGATAAAATTTTCCATTTTTCTGTGATTCCTATTTCTGTTTGTCCATATGTCACATTGGCATTATCTTTAGGGCATCTGCAAGCAACTATTTTATATGAATTCTTCGTATTTTTATTTTAGTAGAATTTCTGTCCAACTGACTACCACGGGCTATCCTTACAGAATGTTTTTAGCACTCATACATAATCCTGGACAGTGAGCTCCTGGCAAAAAACGGAAACCACGTGAACCTAATAGAATCAGAAACAGCCAAGCATACTTTTGCAGCTGTGTGTCCTCACATGCACAACCAGTGTTCTTTGCTTTCCTGGAAGCCCCAAGTCAAAATAACTCAATATGCTAAGGAAAAGGACAAAAGAGAGTTGGTGGGATATAAATATGGCTTGTATCTAGAAAGCCTAAGAGGCTCACTAGTTCCTAGCTAATATAACAAATATGTTTTCTGAATGTCCAGGCTAGCTGTGTGCTTCCCAAACTATTATGCACATACTGCGGGACTGGAAGCAAGAATATTTGTATGCATGCTGCTATCTTGTTGGCACGGCTGGACTCTTAAAACGTATTTCTACCCAATACATGATGAATTATTCTGCAGACTAATTCTGTTGCTTATAGGTTGCTGTAGGCCACTCATGAAGTTATGAGCATGGTCATTCAAATACAGAACACTTATAAATTCTGGCTTTAAAGAATACATATAAACTTCTTGCCATGCAACACTAGCTTGAATCACCCAACCTGAATATTAATGTCTGTGCCAGGTGTTGTGGAATAAGTTGGGGTTTTTTTATGAAAGCAGTGGAACGTGATTGTACCTGACTGTTCTTGTAGCCACTGATGTTTTTGAAATATTATTGCCATAACAAAAGAGATGATGGCAATTTCTGGATCCAGGAAAATTCTTAAAATACAACATAATTGTAGTTTAAAGAAATCGCATGTGGCGAAAATTGTGGTCTCTTGTTGCGGAAGATGACAAAGGTTTGAACTACTCATATCTTCATCCTTTAATGCAATTAGAGCTTCAAAATTCTGGAAGATTTTTGTTTGTTATTTTAATTTTAAATGTTATAAATATGTGATCTTCAGTTCTAAAATATTGACTGCTCCGTTTAGCCTAGAGTGATTATTTACGAGTAAGAATGCTCTGACAAGAATGGAAGTCCTGGCAAACCCTTGATTAAAGTAGGGTGAAGATTGTGGCTATTAAACAGGGCTTTACTTAAAGTAGGAGTCCCTCTGCATGTGACTGTGATGCCTCTAAGAGCAGTGAGGCACTGGGGTGTCTTGTGCCTGGGCAGGAGTGGGTGCTCTGAATTTAAAAAGGACCTGCTCCATGGAACCACAACACTTCAAGAGAAAATTTGAAGCATGTTTATCAAAGCCTCTATAAATAGGCTTGGATTTAGGCTTGGCCTGTAAATGAATTGTGAATGAAATTTTATTTTAATGTGGATAAAATGTTTTTTTTGTCTGACGTGGAGTCAGTTGCAATTTCAAATCCAACTTTAACAAACCTTTTCAGCCCATTATTTCTAGCCACCTTTTGAGTAGTTACAGAGCAAGGAACACTTACACAGCAAGAATAGATATGGAAGCAAATAAACAGACCATCCAGAAAGTACCTATGTTGCTCTCCCAGCAGGATCTCAATAATGGTATTTGAATTTAGTGATTGAAGTAGTGAGATCTCCTAGCAAGGAACTCATATGCACTTAGTGATTCACTTTTAAAAATCCATTTGTAATAAATTATTTCATGGCATTCCTTTAATTATTTATGATACCAAATGGTCATTCAACATTCTGACTCATGGCTTGATCCACTTACATAAACACAGCTATTCACTGCATGGCTTTCAAAGGTGCTAGGCATTTTTACTTTACTCAGGCCTGGTTTAAAATGCCATTCAAACTGCAAACAGAGGCCAAAATTGATTAGCTGTTCTAAAATCTAAGACATAACTTGCAACTCTGGCATTGAAATCCTTGCCTATATCATATATCTGCATGTATATGAGTACACTGTGTTCAGAATAAGCTTGCTTTAAATAAGTACATAAATATTTTAATACACTTCTGAGGGTTTTTTGTTTGTTTGCTAATTTTCCTTAAACGTATGTACTTGGTTTAAATTCTGTACTACAATTAAAATACAAAACAATACATCAATAACAAACTCTGTACTGCTAGTCTAACCATTGGGGTTGCATCTCAGGTATTTTCCTCCTCTTGGGAATTAAGCTATGGAGAGCTACCAGGACAATCTTCTGCAGTAGGTAATAAACCCTCAAGTAAGTTGTGATCTATTTGGAGGAAATTGTGCATTCAGAATGGAAATGAACCTGCTTGCAAAACTCGAGTGCATATTGGGATAGGCAGCTTTGAGGTGAAGAAACCCTATTTTTCTGCTATAGAAAGCTAGAAAGTAGAAAGCTAGCTGGCATCATTAGAGTCTTCAAATATGACATTGACAATTGAGATGAGCATCTGGTAGCATTTGATAATGGTCTACCACTGGAAATAAGGTAATAAATTTCCCTATAATGGTTCACTGCCAACAGTGCTCAGTTATGAGTGAAACAAGATGACCATTTATTTTCCCAGTTGGGCAATGTTGCAGATTTGTGTTCTGTTCCTTTTGGTGAAGATCTGAAAGGGCTATTAAACATATATTATAGCAAACTAAGTGCATTGCTTTCAAATGCTCTGTGTGACAATTCCTTGTTGTAATTATGTTTTAATGTCGAACGCTTTGCAAATAGATTCACGTATGAATATATCTGAATGTGCAGAATCCAGCTCTTTCCTCCTTACTACAAATACGTACTTTCTGCATTCAAAGAGTAAAAGCATAAATTTTCTGCTGTAGGCTGGAGGAAAGCTGTGAATTGTGCTATTTTAACAATGCAAAAATCTGCTTAAAGCTGATTCATATGCACTTAAAACAGCCTTTGTTTCTGTCACCTCTGAAATAGAAAATGCTCTAGGGCCTGGATTCACAACCAAGCTTATCCAAGGGAATTTTTCATACTTGCTGAAGCACGCACATTTAGGAACTATTCTTAATTATAAATCCAATGTTGTTTTTTTGTTTTGCTTTCATCAGCAGAGATGTGTTTCTGGGTGTAGCAGAAATCCTGCGCTGTTCGGACAAATATATAATGTTAGTCAAGGCTGGGATCTTGTGCCTTTAGACTTCTGGTATAACTGCTGGAGAATACAGGCACACTTCTACATTGCGGGAGTAGCTGGGTTAGCACTCAGCCTCCTTGTGTTGTCATAAGATTATGACAGCTTTGTTAAAAGCTTTCTCCTCTTGTCTCATTGCTAGTGTGTCGAGAGGAGAAGCTAGGTAACTCCAGTTCTCTGTAAAAACATCTGTGCTGAGGCGCCAGCCAGGACTGAGACAGTGTGTCAAAAAAGACTAGCAAGTAGCACCCGTTTGTCAGTGCAGTAGTCTGGATTTGATGATTTAGACGATCACTTCTGCTGTGCTTTTCTTGTTAAGATACTGAGCAGACGTCTGGGGATGTTTTATGCTCACTGAGAGTGTTACATACTTTGCTGAACCAAGTTACAGTGTATGCTGCTCCTGCTTTTTCAGTTAAAAAGATCTTTTTCTTTTTTTAAGCGTTTGTACGTGGGAAGGGTGAAGGGTGAAGGACGATAAGCTTGTTCATGATAAATGAGTTGCTGCAGCAAAAGGCATTGTATTGCTTTCTATGGGTACTTGTCGTTAAAGAGAAATACAGTTGTAACAGCATTTCAGTTTCTGCATTACATGCATTTAAGTGCCTGTCCACTAAGGACGCCTGCTTCCACTGATTCAAGTAGGAAAGTTGGCATATTATTCCCCAGTGCACTAAACTCTATGTTGGCTTCTATTAAATGCTGCCAGACAGGCAGAACAATATTTGAAACAAGACTGTTTGAACTAAAATGTAATTGGACTCATTTAAAGTCTTATTACAATGAAATCTGACTTCCTCCTTGTAATTTGACTTGTAGAAACCTCTCAAAAAACATTACCTTTTGCCACAGGCTGTAAATTTAAATTCTGCACTAGGTAAGCATAATGAGAAAAGAAAGTTCTGACATGGCTGGAGATCATATCAGGTCTGGCTTGATTAATTATTTCCACACGATCAATCAGCACCTTATTTAGATAACTGGAGGCACTCACTAGTTAATTTGTGAGAGTAGAACAATGAGGGCAAGCATTTATATGGTCAGTCAATACTCCAATTAGTGTTAGAAAGTCAAATGCAGGCTTGAAAATAGCTAGTAGAAGGAAAGGGACTGAAATAACATAGCGGCTTTCCAGTTTTAGATAGCCTTTCTCTGATTACACTGCAGTGACTCCACTCACGCTCTCCAAAAGTATTTACCTAGTCTTTCTAATCATCTGTTTCATTAATAATATATATATATATATATATAAAAATATGTTTCTAGATAATTTTAAAGCTAGCTAAAATAAATACCAACAGTGCATTCATATAACAACCCTCAAATTTACAGGTGTGTATCTGCTCATTTATCTTCTACCTTAACAGGACTTACTTTCACCTGCAAAACAGACACTAGTTCTAGGAGGTAAAAAACTGCAAAACATTGCAAGGCAGAAGTCATAGAAAGGATCAATTACTGCTCCATGTACTGCCTGCTGCAGGGATTAATTTGCCTGATACACGTGGTGGCCAAATCTGAAGACTGATTCCTGCATTCAGAATAAACTCTCTGGCCACAATGTCATATAAAGTGAGATAACCTGGCAGAGGTTTATGACAAGCATTCTCTAAAATTACGTTGCCATTGTCCCCCATAGAATCTAAGCACTGGCAAATACCTGTACATGAGAAAAAGAGAAATAATCATTTTAGATAACATTATATTTCTCCACCTTCTGCTTGCAAAAGGAAAGAAGCCAAATTCACAATCTGACATTTCAGTTAAACCATTTTTATCAAGATAAGACTGATTTTAACAGAATCTTCTATGCGGAAAATAAAAGTTTAGAAAATTAACAACATATTTTAAAGAAAAATTTTGAAATTTTAAAATATTTATACATATGTAGTATCAGTTAACCAGCTCATTATGTCATAAAAGTATCTACGAAGTAACTTTATTATGGGGGTTTTTTGACATTAAGTAAGAAATTTTTGAAGGAGAATTTTGACTTTGAGTCTGATGACAGAAAAAGGCAATCTTTTTGCACACATATTTATTTGGTGAATATAGAATTACTTTTCCTAGATTTTTTTTTTTCAGTTAGAGCACTAACATATTCTATTACTTTTATATTTGATATCTCTTTTTATCCTTAAAATCATAATTTCTCCATAACATCAAGCAGAGGTTAACTCAGATGAGAAGCCATCCCAAAAATAGCTAGCACATTTGCAATTGTTATGTTCTGCAGAAATGTAAGTACAAGGATCATATGGGGAAAAAAAAGATTGTGTTATCTCAAAAGCCCTCAGTTATTCAACTCAAAGTGAATCTGAGGTATCTCATTGTTAGACTATTGACTTGACTTCCACAGCGATGACTTTTGCTATTGTGTGTTCCTGATTTTGCCAGGCTTTCAGGGAGAAAAATTATTTACCTTAAAGTATACATGCAAACATATAAACAAAAAAAAATCTGTATACTTGGGTACCATGAAAAATAAATTGGTTTATTACTTGCTTGGTACTCATGCCCAATAGAAGTTCTCTCAGGTTTTTGGGAGATTTTTGAATCTGTTTCTAAATAAAATCCTTCAGCAAGCTGCATGTAGGTGATCTAAGATATGATCTAGTTTACAGATCCTTAGTCTTGTGTGACCTTATTGGGCATAAGTAGGTGACGGATGGGAATTATTTTGATATTTTTAACATAGGTGTAATTATTCTAAATTGTCATTACAACAAATGTGGCAGGAAAGAATGACTGTGCTCACTTGAGTTAAACCAAACCAAAGTGGTTTATCAATTTTTGAATTCTGTGTAATTAATATGCCAGTTAGATAAATGATATATTTGGCATCAATACCAGCAATACAGCAGATAAAGCATAATACCATACACGTACAAAGCATGAGTGTACCCCTACACATCTCTAAGTGCCCTCCAATAACTCCAGGAAGCTCTAACTGCACACACACAGTTATGTGCCTATGTGCACATGCAAACTTGTGCCTCCTGGGGTTGCAAGTGTGCTGGCTTTGTGTGCGACCTGCACCCGTGCTTCTCCCTACAACTCGCAGGTGGTGCAAAAGATCCACTGGGCTCCCACAGGTACTCCAAGGTGACGTCCCCAGCATGTGGCCCCCATGTTATGCCATGCCTCAGCTGGAGCGCAGCTGCCTGTGCTGTCAAATGTGGCAGAGACCCCCTTACACCTCAAAGGAGGTCAGGACAGGGGTGAGATGACTTGAGGCAGTGTCACACTGGAGTTGGAGTGCTGCTCTGTTACTTCTCTGTTCCAAGATGTCCCCCTCATCACAAAATGTCATGCCTCTTTATTCTTCCAGTCAAAATGATTCGTTTCTCAAAAGTCCCTTCCAGTTGTCTGATTATTGTTTAATCTAAGTGATGGCAATTTCATGCAAAGTTTGTCCTTGGTAATTTCCTCTTTAAGGGTCTCTCAATTGGGGCAACACTGTCTCAGAATAGTATATTCCATTTACACACACTCTTAAAACTCACTCTCCTATCCATTGCTATAATCTGCTGTTAGCCTGATCATGTTAAAAAGAGGAATCTTTGCAGATTCCTCTATGGCTTGTCTAACAAGGTTTAAGGATGAGAGCTTCCAAGAAGAGAAGAGGAATCTCAGAGAATGTGTTAATAACTGGTTTTGGTCTTACACCCTAATACTGACTATCTTTGGTCTATTAGCATGGCTATACCTTGAGAAAGAAGTATATGAAAGAGAATTTAATTAAGTTTCTTCTGACAAAGTGAACAATTTTTTATAAGATAAAAAATAGTTAAAGGAATATGGCAAAAAAAGAAAAGGTGGTGGTGTCTTTTAGTGTGTTTCAACTCTATCCTCTCCAGCCTGATTCTTTTCTAGCAGCTCCTGCAGAAACTGTAGAAGTGCTAATGTATGCCCTTTACACATGGCTGTATGCCAAGCCATAGGATTTTGTTATAATTCTCCTTTCCTACACCTCTTACCATATTGGATTTGTCCTTGGAATGGACGACATCATTAGGAATGAAGACTTAATTATAGCCACTTAGAGACAATTTAAGAACTGTTGTTTAATTTACTGCAATTTTAAAGTGGAAACTAGATGGTAGTTTGGAACTTCAGCAGTTTTAAAACACTGACACATAAGACACTTAGTCAAAGGTTTGTGTAGTACAAATTCATTCTCAAGGAGAAGTGAAAGCAGTAATGGCTCTCAGACTAAATTTTTTTAAGCACCAGTGTATATATCGAGGAGTAATCTGACCAAATCTTTTCAATTTAGTGGATTTTTATAGTTATCTTAACAAGCAATTTTGACTGGGGTTTATCTTGCCTAATTTTAGACATTTACAGTATGCACATCTGCATTGGAGATGGTTAACCTTTAAGAGAAAGATGTCCATTAGAGAGTATAATTCATTTGTCTGTTCTGACTGGCTTCTTTAGGTAGAAATGAATCTTATGTTAGATAAACTTGTTTTTCATTCATTACAAAAGGTGTCTAGTGCGATTACCTCAGACATGGATATTTAGTTTTGTTATAAAGAATTCCATTTCAGTTGCCTTATAAACCATAAAGCATTGACTTCTATTCAAATTGCATGTGCATGAGGTTTTTGATAGATTTGGTTTTTATATCTGACAGTACCTAATTTAATCTTACTACTTTAGCGTCTGTAATTCTGGACTCTCTTTTCTAGTCCCTATACATGTGAATTTGAAAATACATATCTGTCATACTCCTGAAAACATGGTAAACTCATGATAACTCTGTTATCCAGATTGAAGAGGATTATATTAGTGTGGTTATTGTTAAAGATTGTTGTTTTTGTCATTGTTTTTCTCTTCATAAGGAGATCCTGCTAGGCAGTCAGACATCACCAGGGATTCTGATTACTTGTTCAGTAACTCAAATATATTTTCAGTTCTTCATTTCCCTTTAAATATGAACAAGATTACATGACAGAATGAACTTGTTCCTTTAAACAGAGTAAGATTTCCAGACTGCAGTTGGGTGAGGATTCTCCATTTGAAATGGGCTTCTCCATTTGAAATTAGTGAGTAATCCTTAGCAGTTTTAGCAACATTGTCCCTATAAATGGATGATTTCCAATTCTAAAATATTCAGCTCAGTGTAATAAAATAAAATCCCTGTGGATTGGAAATGAAGAATTGAATTTTAACTGAAACACACCATGCCTTCTGTAGGTAAGATTTGGCTGGTAAATGTGCTTCAATTTTTTTGACGTGTTTCACATTATTTTTCTTATTCAGTCATTTATTCCTACAAAGAAAAACATACATTTTTATTTAGAAGAAATACATTTTTTAACAGCTGACCTTGCATTAGATTGTTGGTTTCTGTAAGTGAACGTTACTGATGGTTTGGCACTGGTACAGATTTTGTTTCTAGTTTCCCCTAGTAGAAGACTTGCACACAAATGGCCTTGCTTGCCTTCCTGAAAACTTATATGTGGACATGCCAGATAGGAAAGTAGGTAAAAATCAGATCCTGAGGCCCATGAAGGAAATGTTATAACACAGATTACAGAATTTTTCCAGTTGGCTTATTTGTTTCAGTATATTTTTTATAACAGGACATTGCACTCTCTCTGGGTTACAAGGCTGGATTCAGCCTGGAAGTGAATAAGGTGGGGGAATATGGACCTCTTTTTATGCTTTACCTCGGAGTAGTGGTGAGCCTAGTACAGATCTGAAAGACAAAAAAACATATTTCATGGCTTTACATAGCATTTTAGCTTCTCTATAATTTTCTGCAATTGATATACTGAGATCCTGATCAACTCTACTTGCTGGAATTGTGGAAAGTCTAACGTCAGAAGTTCAGAGGAAGTAGAGTTCTGTGGTATGAACATGTGCTACCTCTGCAGCTGGGGAGATGGGTGCGAATGGGGAACAAAATGTTGTTATCCTTCTTCAATTAAGTCGCTGCCCCTGCCCTGCTTAGCATAATGGTGAGATATAATAAAGTTTAAGTAAAGTTGCTGGCTACTTTAAAAAAGGTATTTTAAGTTTTTGGTGATTTACTTGATAATTGGCTGGTAAGAGTGCTCAGAGAACCTTTGCAAATATTCTTTAATGACACCTACAAGAAAGTAATAACTATACACATAATGTTGTTATGAAAATTAAAATAGTCCCTAACCATACTACTTTCTCCCTTTTACTTGAAAACCATCTTTCAACAACAATATTAACTACAGAAAAATGTTTTATTCTAAAGGATACTGAAGAAAATCACCATTTCCCTTACCAGCGAATGTATTTTTTTCTCTTGTGTATAAATACACACAGCTCTCATAATCCTCAATGTTCTCAATTATTTTTAGCTTTGACTTAATATTAACTGGTGAATATTATCAGTTTCAATGTATTTCGATACATCTTTTCTTTCTGAATTTCAGTTCATAACTGTTTATGCATAGAATTGAAATTAATTTTAATCTCTGCCTTAGCAGAAGCCCATATTTAATGGGCTTCTACAGTATGCTCAGTCTGTTTACACAAGAAAAATATTTTTTCATTTGATGTAGAAATGGATGAAGGAAACTCAACAACTTCTAAAGAAGTTCAAAAATCTGGGATTTTAAGATAAAATGTTAGATTATTTATACTATATTTTAGCAAGATTTCTGAAGTATGCAAACACATAACCCAGTGTTAACTACATGACATTCCTCAGATAGATCATTTTCTATTTTTCCCACCAAACTTTTCCATTTCGGCAGAATCTATAAACTTTTTTTCTTTTTCTTCCTCTGCCCCAAAAAGAAAGTAACAGAATCACAAATTTTATTCCTGAAATAAGACTTGGAGTCAGTTAATTGCACATGATTGTGCCTTTACAATTTTTAAATTTTTCTTCTGCTTTGCCTTGGGGTGTTTTTAGATAAAAGTTCTGTTTATGAGCAAATTAGTTGTCATTAGTTCTTTGTTGTCAGGTAATCTTTCATTGATGCTGGAAACCTAAGCATGTACATGATCAAATTTCTCTAATTTGGAAGCTGTACCATAAATAGTTTTAGTACATGCTAAAATACTTGGAAGTAGTACTTTGTTGCTGACAAGGTCTTTTTGTCATCTATAAAGAACTTTAAAATTACAACTGAGTAGTCAGCCTCTTTTTACAAGAGTAAATTTTAATAGCTAGAAAAATTGCAAACTTCCTTTTAAGTGTAACTCACAAAGAAAACTGGGACCCTGCTTCAATATCCCTGTGTATGCACATCTGCCAAAGTGAAATGTCTCCTCTCCTGAACTAATTTGGTAGATGAGAATAAGTTGTTTGCTATTTTCAGTGCATAATCCTAAAGAGGGCATGATGGCTCGCACGTGAGCCATCAGGATTGCTGTGTTTTATTAAGAGTTGACCAAGTATGTAGAAGCAAATTTAATTTTTTTTTCCCATTTGTGTGTAGTCACAGTGGTATCTTCCGAAGGTAACACTGAGTGTGGTAGATAATGGCATCTTGGATCACTGAGTGAAGTATGTTTATGGATTTTCAAATACTCTTAATTTTTGACAAGAGATTTTTTTTCACACCTAAAATGTTAAGATATGAACACATGGAGCCTGGACAGTTAGAGTCTAGATACAAGTGATGTCACACCACTTGTGCAGTTCACATGATGCACAGTTTGTCTGCATGCATACTAGTATGATTATTTTACTAAGCAAATGGTATAAGATTATCTCTGCACATTTGGCAGTTATTATGTATAGATAGGAGAAACTTTTTCACTCTGAAGATAGTCAAGCACAGGAATAGTGACCCTGGAGGTCTCTGAAGTCTCTATCCCTAGAGGTTCTCCTGCCTGGAAAAAAGCCCTGAACAATCTTTGCTAATCTTAGGGTTATGCTACTTTGGGCACAGGGGGGACCAGAGACCTCCTGAGAATTTCTCCCAACTTAAACCCTTTGCCTTCTCCATTCTTTTGGGCAGCAGCTGTGCTGTGCCCAGGACTACCATGGCTTAAATGTCCAGAGTAGTTCTGGCTACTACGGGCAAAACAAATTTGATCTGCTAATATTAAAATACCTGATCAAAAGGGGATATTTGCCAGCTCAAGTACGTTGTCAGTTGGGGGAACATCCAGGAGTGCCTCTCTAGCTCTGGAAGTCATTGTGTTTATCTTCATGACCTCAATTCACTGCTCTCCAGCTAGCAGCTGCAGATTTGAGGGGGAAGCCTCAGGTAATATAATCACTTTGATTGAACATGTGCTGTCCCATTTATATTCTGGAAGTTAAAAGAGGTCAAAATAGAATTTCTGCATGTCCTATAGCACAGTTAGAAGAGCACCACTTGGCCAAGGACTTGTTTCTATTCTTTATTCTGTAAACAGAAAGAAAATTTGCTTGCAGATTTTTTTTAATACTTAAAACAATTTATTTTTCAAGGAAAAGAATTAAATATTTATATGGAAGCAAGTTTAGATTGTTTGGGGCATTTTTTGTTTTGTTTTAGTGAAAGTGAATGAGAGGAATGAGAATTTCCAGATTTGGACCTATTTGTCTGGAGATAAGAAGGCAAATAATTATTTTTTTAAATTAAATATTCTGCTTAGTATGCCATTCCACAAGTATTTACTTTTTTTTCTTTTTTAACTTTGTGGTTTTATTATTTATATAGGGCATTCTGATGGTATTTTACAATGTTGAGGTGCTGTTTTTATTAGATTTGTGTTCTTGATTTTTTCATCAACTTGAATATTTCCATATAAATAAAAGAGTTTCACAGTTGGTTGAAACTCTAGTAATGCATTTTACTTGGTGCACAAATTCTCTCATAAATAGAAGTCTAAGAGGTTTTTTTTAATAATTTTATAAAATTTGTACTTAGTATATTTTACTTTGGACAAGTCCAATAAGCCTATAGACTAGCCTGTAAACACAGACATGTTAGTATATTTGCTATGATTGGTAATATTGCTGTCAATGTGTCACTTTATCCCTTAAAGTGATTGCCTCCGAAACTAGAGGGGGTTTGTTGTTGTTGTTTCTAAAAACAGCTTAGGATATCTTGAATTCAAAAACTGTTGATTTAAAGGCATATTTCTAAATTAAAGTTGATTATTTCAATTATATAATCAATATAAAAGTATGTTAATATACTGTCTGAAATATGCTATTTTTTTTTTCCACTGTGTAATTTAACGAAGGTCTATTTCTTGCATTTTGTATTAGAGGCTTCAAGTATCTTTTCCTGATTGAATTCTCTAAAGAGCTATTGCTCCATAAGAAATGAAATCTGCTCAATGCTTCTGTCTTTTATATTAAGGCTTTATACTGTCATTCATAAACATGTCATTGAAATACCTTCCACGTAATTTGACTATCAATAGCAAATCTCTAGTGAAAACATAGGATATATTTATTCTGAATAAAACAGCTCCAAAGAATGTTTCCAGCCACTGGAACCAAATGGTCTACATTGTTAAATTGTTAGATTTGTCCCTCGTGTGGTTTTGGCCCAGACCAAATAAGAGTCTTCCAAGCAGCTCCTGGGCACAGTCCAGCAGTCAGAACAGACCAGAGACCATCCCCAGTAGGCAGTTCCGATGGAGGCAGCCTCATCCTGACCTGATTGTTTTGGAGAGCAAGAGACTTAATAGCAGCAGCACAAGCTTTTACATGCTGCTGTTCTCAGTGCCGGAGAACAGTCCCAGGATGTGTAAGTCATAGCCTTGGAGGCTTGTTCTCCTGTCTTTCTTGTATCAAAAATGTCCCAGTGAAGACGCTTTAGTCCTCTGTTTTTGTTTGTAATATGCTTGTTCTTTTGAAGGTCTTTTGGCTACCGTTTTCCTCACTGTTGTGTGTTCCATCTTGAGCTTTGCAGACCATTTTATTATAGAGATATTACTGCTAAGATATTTCACATGAAAAGGATTTGAGCCAGTCATCACTACATAAATTAAAATCCTTAATGGAGTTTAGGAAACCAGCACAAGTGAAACTTTGATGTTGTATATGATGGTTGTATAACCATGAGGTAAACCATGGCAGCAAAGCGTAATACACAGCACGAGTTTAGGTTTTAATATCACACTATAAACTGGGTAAATGCCAGGGAATGTAGTTCATTTTTAACGTGCAAGTTCTCTTTTCTTTTGCTGTCTTATTTATTTAAATGTATTTAGATTAATTGCAGCAGGATGTGGATACTTGAGTTATAGTGAAGTTATTACATGAAGACAGAGGTTGCACACTGAGCAGATTTTAAAGCTGAGTGCAATTATATTGCTTCTTGGAGCCAGAAATAAGAGAGGAAAGGAGCACAGTATACTTACATCTGAACTCTATGAGCTACCAGATGTTATATGAATCAGAGACCAGTTATTCTTTACCAGAATGTCTGAAAAACCTTTATAAAATATTATTATGTTGCCAAAGTGTTGAATTACAACAATTGCAATGTTTCATGTTTAAATCCATTTTCATTTAAACACATCGTTTTGCACTCTACTTTCTCCTTCGGGCTTTCCAGCAAAGGGATTTCCATAATCATTCCTATAAAGAGGAGTTAAAAATGTAGCCCAGAAACACATTTTGAATGAGTATTTCTATTTCTGTGTAATTCAGCTTTCTTGGGAAGTATATTTTTAATATCTGACCACTTTTGCTTATACAGAGAGAAAGAATGTAATATTATATACAGTTTTGTTCCCAGGAAGGTCCATTTTCAGTCTCCCTCCAGCAGCAATTACTTATAGAACTATTAATATTGCTTTGAAACAACTTCTGAAGCACTTGCAAGTGTCTGGAGAAAGAGGGAATTTCATACAATCTAATTTTTCTGAAAAATTGTAAGATTCTTTTGCTACCAATTACTGTATTTTTTTGCTATAAGTTTACCATAAATTAGTCATATGTGAAACTTAAGGAAAGTAATAGTAGATTAATGCAGACTATTTTCCAGAATTTTTTTCCCCCTAGGTTTTGACAGAAATAGCCAGTTCGTTAGAAAGACTTATTAATAGATCCCTAATAATCTCCTAATTCCATGCATTGGCCTTAGGAGAACTCTCAGTACAGTTTTCATACACTGGTTTCTAAATCTTGTTCTGAAATGTGATTTATTTAGGATTTTCTGTGTCATCTCATTTTATCTCATTATCAGTACCAAGTAGCCCCTACTTCTCAGACCTCTGAAGGATTTACGATTTTATCATCGAACAATTGGTTTTGTTAGCTGCTGTTTAAGTGTATATGGTCCCTGATAACTATTTGCATATTGATTACACTGTGCCTGTTGTCATGGAAAGACAGTAAATTCAAAGTGAATATGTTCAGATACATTTCCACATTTAACCTAAAGCCCTTTGGAAGCCTTGCTGTGGTTACTGTGTGGTTACTGTTTATTTCAGATATTTGCAGCCTCAGGTATACTCTGAGAGATGGATTTTTTTTCTTTTCTTTCTATATGATATGCATGCTGTTGTCTTTTGTTTTTATTTGGGTTTTTTGTTTTGTTTTTGTTTTTTTGGGCTGAATAACATTTAAATACATACTAGATAGTAAAGAACACGTGTTTATGTGTGACATTTTAAAGAACCACTTCCATGAACATTCAAAAGACATAATTGGAAATAGAGGTGCTCAGAGATGTTTTTAAAATGAGCATTCATACACACATGATTTCTGTCTGAAAGTGAAGTCTAATCTAAGACCAGATAAAACAACTGGTTGTGATGAACCAGTGATCATGGTTCACAACAGTGGTTGTGATGAGGACATGGTAGAGGAAGGATCAGCATGCCAAAGCAAACAACAGAGGATGGATGCTACGTTCTATGCCTAGGACTTCACTGAAAGTGCTCATTTGTGACAGAGTAAAGCAAAATACAAGAATTTACCCAGACTAGCCAGCAGCAGTAACTGATTTATAAAGAAGTTAGGAGGACAATTCAGTGGAGAATTCTTGAAAATATCTGCTACTAAATCCAGTGCTATACTCTCACTGATTTTATATAACACTACATATTGCAATTTATCCACTGTTGCAGGTAGTTGTATATTGTATGAGCTTGCCAGTAATATGTTGCAGGTAGATTTTTTTGTTGTTGTTGTTATTTACCTCTTTTTTCTTTGCAAAGTTCTGCAGAAATTTCTGATGAGTTTCAGACAGGTTTTAATATTACTTTAGAGAGTTTTGAATTTTAAGTTCTTGTGAATAAGCAAGTTTTGAGAAGTAACTTTACAAATATCCAAGACCCTAAGCAGTGGAAGTCAGTGCATCCAGATTTTGTAAAAAATACCTGCTGGACTCAAAGGTATGCATTATTTCTAGCTAAATGTTAATATGTTGTAAATGTTTCGTGTAGCTTCAGTTACATTCTCCAGCAGGGGAAAATGGAAGCTCCTTTGCATGCTTTTTGAATTGTGTTTTAAGCATCAGGCAAAAGATATCTACCTTCAAGTGAAATTCCAATGCTAGAGCAAATTAACTACTGGGGAACAGCTTCTTCATTAGGTCACATATTTTTAGTGTTCTATGTAAAATGCTATTCACTGCCAGAGGAGATTTTGTGAGCAGAAATGGGAAAAAGAGCAAAAGGGTGAAAATAATTAGGAGATGCAGATTGGAAAGCAGTACAATTAGGAATATATGTGATTATGAATGCATTATGGTATTTTAGGTGGATTAATATCAGTGCTAACTTTGGAATGCAGTGAAATGAGTGAATGTTTGGTTCCTCCATAGGAATATTTAGAAGTGAAAGTATTTGGTGATAGAAAAAAATGTTTTGATTCTCTCTCTGTTACTCTTACAGGATATTACTAATTTACCATGGGCTCCTTCTCTAAGCCATGATCCAGTTTGTCTATAATCTTCTCAGTCTGGGTTTCTACTTCATTTACTTTTGTGTTTGAGCACATGAGTGTCAGTAGGCATGGTAACAGTCTACTTTCTAATAGAAAGCTTAGCAGATAGTATATTTCAGTCTTTTACTGATCAGAATTTGCCAATAATATGTTGCAGAGAGAGATTACCTTGTTTGATATCTAACAACTTGTTTAAACAGCTTATTAGGCTGAAAGCTAATGATTTGCTGAATTCAAAACTAAACTAATTCAGACTACTTTAATCTGCGGGATGCTTTAGGTCATGTTTCTATTGTATACAGGAAGAATTTTTAAAAGCCTGAAAAACTTGCTTTTCATCATGGAAATTTTGTTTCCTATGAAAGACAACAAATGGATGTTGATATTTTTACTGTGAGGAAAAAATAATGTGAATAGTAGTAAACCACAACAGAGGTAATTGTGAATGCTGATGATAAATTGATCAAGTTCCAAATGATGCCTTTGAGCAAACTGGAAATATCACAATATTTTCTTTGATGTTCATCTCACATATTATATAGTAAGGATTTTTCTATATTTGAAGTTGGGAAGATCTATTTTTCATTAAATACTCCAGATGAACTCTTCTGGTTTAACTGGTTTTCTTACCCTCTTTCTGCTTTAACAAAATTCTTCTGTTAAAAAAGGAAAATGTCTAATCTGAAAAGCCTTTGCTCATAATTCATCCAGAGAATCTTAGCAAATGGATGTGAACCAGATGATCTAGTGTTCAGTGTTCTTCCTTAATTCAGTAAAGTTCTATTTCTGATTTTCACTGTAGATTATTTCAGGTTTAATGTGATTTGCAGATAAGGCCTGAGGTGACAAAAAATTGTAGCTATAAGATTTAGAGTTTGGGTGACATAGCAAGGAAAAAAAAAAAAAAGAATTCTGAACCAATCAATTTTGAAGGGCACTAGAAGTTTTTTAGAGATCCTAATGAAAAATTTTAGGGAGCAAATTCATTACAAAACACACATATGGAAGGTAAGATTTGAAGTAGCAATTTTTGCAAGACAGTTCCAGGAAAGTACATTCTCATTTAATCAGGGTATGAGGTGCTGAAGAACTAACATTTTTAGAGAAGGAAAAATTAAGTTTGTGGTTAGCCTATTTCCCTGAAAGCTTCTTAGTGGATTAGAGGTTGTCTACAGATAGGATTGTCTATATAATTAGGCTTAGATTCATCCTATTACTTGATACCTTGTCAGGTGCCTCACTGGAAGTTTATTAACTGCTAGCATGCTGTGTTTTGAGGGAAGAAAATTCCTCCAGGGAGTGATTCAGGTATAAGGTATGCAGAACTCCTAAAGATGTTCTCACCTATGACCATGCTTGCTCTTCCATGTGTCTCTTGACTGAAGTGCTGGTGTTATGAATACAATCACCAGATTCTGGATGGGGGAATGATATAAATTTCTTCAGTAACAATATGCATGATTACAAGTAAATTAGATTTCCAAGCTATTTTGATATTTAAAAGCATTTCTAGACAGCCCAGGGTTTGCTGGGATGTTTTAATCTGCCTTCCTACAAAACCGAGCTATGTTCCTTGTGGAGCTCTAGTTCTAATTTAGCTGCCTGTCTTTGAAAATCATTTTGGAAAGGAAGGAGCTGCCATTTGAAGGTAACAGTTGCTCTGCAGTGATTATCCACTCCCTGATGCCACTGTTAGACACATAAGGGTAGGTGAGATGAATCCCATTGATATCTAAAATTCTGAATTACTGTACTCTGCTGTTTTTTCAGACCCTCTCATATTAATCTGCACAGAGCAGCTTGTGACCAGAAAGTTCACGTCTGGCAGTTTAATGCTGCATGCAATGTTCTTTCCAAACATTAATTTACTGCATTTATTTTTAGTTTTGATTTGGGTTTCTAAATATGTTTTCTGATATGCAGCCTAATTTTCTTCCAAATATTTCAAAAGTGCTTTCTAGAAACTGTGCACAGAATTTATCTTCTGAATTGTTCTGTTAACTCAGCAAAACCACTCCTTTGTAAAATCTAGTTTTGATAAAGGTTTTTTTTACTTTTTTTATTTTTTTTACCATTGAAATTAATGCCTCCTGTTCTTTGCATGTTTTGTTTTCTTTCTCTTTGTCTTTGCTTCTGGTTTCTAGTACTTGTATTTGTATACAATCTCATTGATTTAATTTAATTTCGTCATATAGTGAAAAAATTTTGTGTTTTATTTTTTTCGCTAAAAAGATTGTTTTTATCTCTTTCTTATTTCAACAAATCCATTTTTAGCTGAAGAAAAATGGCTCACTCTCTGCAGTTAACCTGGGATTTTATTAGTGTATATTCATTTTCATTCTTCTCATAGATTCCCAATGCCACTTTGGGCAAATAATTTGTGGGTTTGCAATTCATTTCTTTTTGCTAAATCCATTAACTTTCTGAAGATCTCATAAAAAACTCCATTATGATAAAAACTCTGATCATGACTGGCTAGTCATGTCTTGCTAAAGCTTCTTTCCTAACTTTGCTGTTTTGAAAGCCACTGGACATTCTTTTCAAAATCTTCATGACCTTTGTGTTGTTTTCAGCTAGAAACCTTTTTGGTTGAGAGCTGCAAAATTTTAGTGTGTTTTTTCAAGTACATAGACAATAGATTTGCCAGGTTTGTTCTTTCCTGAGAGCCATTAGGAAACCACAGTGTAGGCATGGTCTTCAACATGACAACAGAAGTGGAAGAATAGTTTTATTTCTGCCTGTGCTAACTGATGAACCAAATAGCATAGAATCAGGAAACAGAAAACATTTACTTATGAACCTGTGAGACTTGCACAAAAAAATAGGGGAAGCCTCTTCCTAACCATAGCTATTTGAGAAATATGGTTGTTTAAGGCCAAATTTGCACACCTGAATATGCTGAAAATTCTGCCTAAATAGAATTTTCCTGTTTTCCTTTCTATTCCGCTTTTAAGCATTAATGTTCCAATACCATTTCAATGCTACACTCTCATTTCTAGAATTCTCTCAATTTAACCACTTGAAGGTACATGGCAAAGGTCCCCCTTACACAGAAGCATCTTTATTCAATATAGAGCTTTAATTACATGATCACATTTTTAAGCTTGTGTTTAAGTTTCGCAGAGGTCAATGGCTCCTAAAGCTCATGCTTGAAGATAAGCATGTGCTAAAGTGCTTCTCTAAATGGAGACAGATTTAAACTCATGCTTAAGTGCTTTCCTGACTCTAGGACCAAGTTACATCCAGGGCTAAACTTGGATATCTCTAGTGAGATTAATCTAACATAGATAACTTTTAATTTTATTTCATTCTTTATATGCTCCTTGTTCTTTTCTCTGACATTGCCCATTTGATACTTTGATGTTATTTATGCTTTTTTAAAATGAAGACTGTATGAGTTTGCTTTTTTTTAATTAATCACACTTTGCTGAAATTATGTATCTCAGCATGTTATCTCACTCTCTGGATTCTCATAACTCTGTCATGTAGAGCTGTCTTTCATTTCTACCTCACGCAGTGTAAGCAAGACGTGCTAATGGCAACCACTCTGGAGCTTCATACCGTATTACAAAATAAATGAGTCAGGTAACTGGTATCTACATCCCTTAAAGTGTGTTTGGTTGTAGAAATAGGTGGAGAGACGAATGGAGATGGTGAAAAAATTGAAACTTGTGTGGGATATTTTCAAGAAAAGGAAAGCAGGAAAGAAGGTTGAGGGTCTAGGCATTAATAAATTATCTTTTATTCTGGAGGAAACATGAACTAACTTCACTTGTATCTAGGGGAATATTACTTGAACACATGCACAGCTAAGACCAACAGTAGAGTCTAAGCATTTTGGAATGCCATATGCTTTGCACTCACTAAAAATAATCCATCACATTGCCTCCTTCTGTCCGAATCTTGTATTCCACCAATCCTAGCCATTCACAAAACAGGGACTCTGTTAACAGCATATTTTTAAAAACCTGGTTGCTGGCCAGTACTTATAATTTTTTGCCAAGAATTATTTGTATAAGAACTGCCCTGTTGGAGAGGAAAACTTTTGGGATTTTGTTTATTTTTTGTGCTGTAAGCGAAGTTACTCATTTGTTTAGAAATCACCTTTGAAAATTCAAAGCTTAGTACTTCACATGAGGCTTTTCACTCATATTCAGTGCCTCTGGCTTACAAGCAAGTGTCATATGGTTGCAATTAAAAGGATGTCACAAAAACTTCATTATAAGTAGGGTAACATATGCTCTTAAAGGGTTTGTTTCAATTTCCAGTGCTTTGAGTCTTGCTGGGATTGGGAGTCACATCTTTCACAGCTAGTCAGCCTTCCTGCCTTAGATATGTCAGCTGATGGGGTGCCAGTTAAAACACCTTCCGGAAATGTTGACAAGTATCTGAAGGGAGAAAGCCAACTTCTCCAAAATAAACAGAGATGACTGAGGAATAGGAGTGGCAAGTTTTGCTCCAGAGGAGGTACAGCTATCAGTCAAACAGACTATGTGTGGCATTTGAGAAATATTTCTTAAGGGATAGAGAAGGGGTGTCAGTATTTCTACCTTCTGCTGTGGGAACAGCCGCAGTCTTGTCAAACATGAGCCAGAAATAGGGAAAGCAAGTAATTAAAAAGCCCCAACCAAACAGCACTGAGAGCACAGAAATGAGAGAAATATAAGATGTGTGACATTCATGCTTATCATAGAAGGCTAAAGCTGCACAAAGTCGGTTCTGTTGCAAGAACGAGCTAAATTAGTGAGAGAGACTCATCTTGCATGCCTAAACTCTTTAAAATGCATAGCTGCAAAATTTGTTGGATGTGTTTACAAAGAAATGCCTTGCAGAGCTATTTTCTCGTTATGAATTTGTTAGAACAGGGGCAGGCATTTGACTCAAGTTCTCAATTCATGTTGGCACATGTACAATCAAATTTTCCTAGATTTCAGCATAATCTTTACATCTACTATGCAAAGAGAGCAGGGAAATCAATCTGCAAATTGCATGTTCGAATGCTATAACAACATATTGCCATTTGGTCTTCCTTCACGCAAATTTTTTTTTCCCTCACAGAGATTTCCCCCCCACACTTTTATTTTAATCCTTTATTTGGCAATTGCATTTCCCTTCCCATACGGCTCACGTCTCAGTGTACACTAGTAATTCAGCTCTGACTGTCAAAAAAATTAGCAATTTAATGTGCTGGGTGGAAAGTAGCCATTCTTAGTTATTTTCCCATATAGCCCAAGTATATTCTTTCAGTTGGGGAGAAAAAAATCCTGCTGCATACAAGATCCTATTTCAGTCTGTTGTATGACTGAACTCATCATTACTTCCATAAAATCCTTAAACATATTCCCTTTGCCATCTGTGTTAAACTTCTTACAAGGAGGGAGGTGCTAAACTTCCAGTTGATGTTCATATAAGCTAATATTTTATCTTTGCTGCAAAGTCTTTATTTGGTTTCTTGGCTGTTTGCTAAAGCAGGTTAATGACAATAGTATCTCCACAACTTGTAATAATTAAAAATAATCAGATTAAAGTCCTTTGCAATTCATAGCAATAGAAAGAAAATATTTTTCTGACAGTAATGAACTCTCTCACCAGTGAATTCTGCTTTTATACAGGGGTGATTCTGTTTAGAATGGCAGAGTTTAGCAATGTATCTGCTTTACTGTTTGTCTTAAAGGTGACAGTATCAAAATGTTGAAAGTATTAACTGTGCAAGTAGTACCAAGGGTATTTAAAAATTCCTGGTGATGTACCAGGGAGTTTCTGTGAATCTAGCTGAAACTTTTACAGATGTATTTTGTCCCGTTAATTGTTGTCACCTAAGTTGTTTGATTGCACTCTGCCTAAACCATATTCATTCTTTATTTTTAGGATATCTTCACACTATCATATCCTGCTATAGTTACACTAATCTAATTTTACAAAGAAAATAAACACACAAAACCAAAACAAAACAGAAAAGCAAAATACCCCACATCACACTCAAAAATCACCTCCTTACTCCTGTTGAGATTAGTAGAAAAATATATATCTGAGATTTAGAATGGGAAAGTTCAAAACCTGACCATATAGATATGATTTTAGAAACAGCATTGATATTCAGTAACAAAAGTATTGTTTTTCCTTAATGAGGTGATTTTTAAAAGGTTAAGAGCAGAGTAATTTTGAATAGTCCAAGAGCAGTGTCAACATTTGGCTTGTGATAGCCTTAGTCAGAAGAGGGGGCCCTCCTCACACTCAATTTAGTGGCTTGCTGTGCTTTGTGAGGGTTTGACCACACCATACATTTAGGTCAGGAGAGGAGATTTGGGCTCACTGTGTGTAATGTATGAGATTATGAGACAAGGACCTGATCTGATTCAGGACATGACATTAAGCCTGTGGTAATCTACTTTATTTCTCAACAGAATCTAGCACTGCATTGCTACATTCTTATATCATTAAATGCCTTGAGTGAAAAAAAAAAAGAAAAAAAAAGAATAACCTATCAAAAGTATATTTGGTGTGTACAATTCAGTCTTGCAGAACTATGTGGTAATTAGTGTTTTCCACTGGTGTTCACCTCAAAATAAGTTTTATTTTTGAAGTCTTCTTGGGATGCTTTTGTACTTTCCTGACAGCAGTATCAATGGTCACAGCTGACAGAGGTCTATATCTCTAAGCCGTGTGTTGTACTGACAGTACTATGAAATACGGCAACAAAAAAAAGAAATATGGCATATTATATTGAATACACAAAATTTTATTTTTTCTCTTGATAAGGTCTCCTGACTGAATAGTTGCTCAGAAGTAGCATGGAATTTTTAATGCTACCACACAGGATCATCAGCTTAGAAGCAACTTACAATTACTGCTGACAGTGTTGTTTTTTTTTTTTTTTGCCTTGTGTGGATGAAGAAAAAACATTACAGTGATTATTTCGTGGATCTATTTATCTGCATTAGCATTTTGGCTTGTATCCGTTTTGGCTTGTAGCCTCCCTAAGAAAATCTGTCTTTCTCTGTTTTTTTTTCCTCTCTTGTTTTGCTCTGCAGGAGCAGTTTTGGTATACCAATTCAGTTTTAAGGCAGACTTCTTACAGAGAGAGCTAAACTCTGGCAGGTATACCAAATGCTTTCTTGCCTTCTTTGGCATCTGAACCAAACACTGGCTTCAAGTAGGTACACACATGGTAGGAATGTTCAGTCCATAGGGCCAGATAAAACAAAATTGAAAGCAACAGTCCTCCCTCCAGGAGAGGGAGAGGTGGAGAGAGAGATTACGTTTTTGGGTAAAATAATTTAGTAAACCACCCCAAACTACTTTCCATTATGCCCAGTGGTAAGAGACAGGACTGTGGAAGCTAAGAGACGTACTCCATCCATTATGACAAAATAAGCCAAGCCATGAAAGGAAACTTACATTTTATGTCAGTGAAAATTCAGTATAAAAGGCATACAGACATCTAGATTAGATTTACAAATTTCTTCAAGAAGTGTAAATTTTCTGGGGAGGTAACAGAAGTGTAATTATCCATTCTGTGAGAGTGGTAGGGCAGTGGAACAAGTTGCCCAGAGAAGCTGTGAGTGCCCCATCCCTGAAAGTGTTCAAGGCAAGGCTGAGTAGAGCTCTGAGCAACCTGGCCTAGTGGAAGGTGTCCCTGAATGTGGCAAGTGAGTTGGAACTAGAGGGTCTTTAAGGTCCCTTCCAACCTAAACCATTCTGTGATTCTATGAGTTCCAGTGTTTTGAATCCTGTTTGAGCACTGAGGCACATTTAGTAACACAGCCACAAAGTGTGTATAGGTACTATTTTCAAGCTTTAGGTGGATATCTTCTCAGATCTGGGATTGTGAAGTGGTATTCTTAATACCTCAAATGAAAAATCATGTGTTTTTTTATGGAAGAGTCATCTGCATAATTCTCATTCATCTCTTCAATTCAAACCATTGTATTCCTGTACAGCAAATTTCAATTTATATAGAAGAATGACTGGTTTGAATTATACACATTTACTATTAAAATGAAGAACTTGAAGGAGTCTAGGAGTGAATTTATGAGATTAACACACAGCTCTTCACATCAGTTGGGAAACTGTGAGAGTGCAGGTAGTATGTGCTTGGTACATCCAGGTGGTGCTTTTGTGGAGATTGAGAGTTGTATTGATTCTGTAGAAACACACAGCCAGGGTATGTTCTTATGTAGATTATCTCATTGGTTAGCCAGTATAGGAATAGAGATCTTAACCTGAGTATTTGAGAAAACAGAGTGGTACCCCATTTGAATGAATTACCTTCAGCTTGATCTCAAAGATTTTCTCAGAGATTGTATCAAAGAGTTGGCTTACCTTTTTGTGTGTCTTACAAGTAAAGATTTTTCAGCTTTGAGGAAAAGCAAAATACTTTGATAGACCTGGGATAATTGTTTGATATGTCTGGATCAAGCTGCCTGACAATACAAACGAAAAATACATGTTTGTGTGGTAATGATTAGAGAGGATGATATCAGTTTCTAAAATTCATATTTATCACTATTACCTTGGATTTTTCCTACATGGGGTCAAGTACTGTTCAAATACATGACTTCAGGCTGTTTTCAGTGTATTTTCAAATCACCTAGGGTTGCTAGTTTGAAATATGTATTTTAAATTTTTGAAAGGTTGGGTTTGTCCTCATTCCTTTGTGTTACAGATTTGCAAGCTGTCTATATGGAAACTGCTACTTTAAAAATAGTGTCAGAAGCATGTCAAGTACAATGGCAATGCACGTTTTGCAGTGAGAATTTGCTCAACACAAAGAGATCTGTGAGATCTGCTGTATGGCAGTCGTGGAGGCGATAATCCCTTACAAACAGCACATCTTGAGATTAATAAACACTACCTTGGTTTCAGCATCTGGAGTGCGAGTTCCGTTTTGCATAGAGTGACCTTGGTGGAAGCACTGAAACAGAGGTGTGTGCTTGTGTGTATGTGCGCAGGTGTGTATGACTGAATTTATGACTTGCTGTTAATACCAGCTACAAGGAAATAACATCCCTCACTATTTCCTGCTTTCTTACTTTATCATTATTACTTTACAGCTTTATTCATCCACGAGATATACAAAAGAACATCTTTGCCGCTGTTGTTATCAATGTTGTTTCCTTTAAGATAATAACAGAAAACATCTCTGAAAGATGCCCTCATACATTTTTGTTCAAGGGCCAAATTCAATAGCTGCTGATGTCAGAGGAAAGATTGATATTGAATTAATTGAGTGCCTAGCCTTTATTAACCTTTATCCAACATGAGATAAATAGTCACTGACTGCAGGTAACCTATTGCAATAGACAGCTGGCAAAAGGTGGTGTACTTGTACCTTCTCATAACTGTAGGTGTTTGGTTTCTGAGTTTGTTTCCTTCCACACTGGGTCTTCTGGCTGCTTCCTTTTGAATGCAATTCATCTTCATCGGTTCTCTACTGAGAGAATGGAACCTACTCATCAGTTTTACAGCCAGCAATATTTTTCATTTTAGTTCAGAAAAGGCTTCTAAGTGCAAAATTATTGTGTTTTTTTAAGGAAGCACTGCATGTTTACACTATTATGCATTATGACTTTGCTATGTGAGTGGAAAAATTTTAACTGTCATGTTTTTTTTATGGACTGACCTAGTATTTTGATTTATTTTACTAGTGACTTTTAAAAGGTCCTGAAGAAGGACAGGGGTGGTATCCATTCCATGTGTACAGTGTTTCTTAGCTGCTGTTCATTTGGTTCTCCAGAACTGGCTGACCTACAGGCAGCAACATTAAGGAAATGCTGTTCACAGCAACATATTTTCTTCTACTTTTGAGTTTCTGTTTTATTTTTCAGAGGCAATAAACAGCATTAGAAAGCCTATGGGGACATGTTGCTAAGAGCCAAAGGTGGGGGAGCTTTAGAATTTTCAACCATAGGTTATAAAAATAATATTCTGAAGAGTCAGAATTGACCCTGGTTTAGATCATGTGATGGAGTTACACACACACACACACACACACACAATATTAATTAAAAAAACATTCTCTATGAAAAAATGAGCAAAAGAGGCATCATGAGATGGATAGACATTTTCAGATACAGGGCCTGATTATTTCTCAGTGAAGTTTTTCTTCAAATACTTTGTACCCAGTGAGTGCCTTCTGACTCAAAACACACCTTAGAGAATTGAAGTATTTTACATGGTAAGTTTAATAAAATAGCTGAGTAGCACACTTTAGAACCTAGTCACATAATAAAGCCACATAGCTGTGCATTTTGAGACCATCTGTATTGTGAATATAGCAACAAGTCATTCACATCATTTACCGTACAATAATAGTCAGGGAGCTATTTTAGGAGCAATGGTCCTTACATTGCAGACATCTAGCAAGACACTACAAAATACAATTTATTTACTTCAGTGCTTCACAAAGATTAACTTTATCCTTGGGAGGCTAATAACCCTAGGCTCTCTTAATAGTCCATGGAAGGAAATAAACTCTTTCAGTTGATTCTGAGCACACCCCTAACTTGAAGGACTGCAGACCATGTGGAAAGAGTACAGAAGAGATCAAGAGGAGATTTCAAAACAGTGATCTGCTTGTAAAGATTGTGGAAATTTGACTTGTCGTGAAGGGGATATGACAGAGGGATATGATTGTTTCAAAAATACATAACAGACTGCTGCAAAGTCTGTTGTCCAGGTAGACAGTGAATAAGATAAAACAATAATACAGTAAGGAAGATTTATATTAAACAGTAGAAAAGTCTTCCAGCAGTTTAGATGTGGAAGCACACTGAAAGAATTTCTCTCAGTAAATTACAAAGACTCTGTCACTCGTGTGCTTTAAAAGAAGGTAAGACAGACACCTCTAAGGAATGCCATAAATATAACTGATTCCACCTGGAGAAATCAGTAGAATAGATGATCTATGGAGGCTTCTTAAAGTCTTATGGTTTTATGACTTCCTCAAGAATAGTTCTATTTTATGGAATGGGTTAAGGAGATTTCTGTCTTTAAACGAAATTCAACTTTTGCTACCATTATCCTTGTTCAATGTGCTAGAGTATGCACTGAAAGGTTATCAGATGCTGTGCTCCTTCCAATAAGAGATAATCAGCCCATGGATTCTATGATTGATTTCCTGCCTATAAGCAGCACTTCATACATAATTCACTTGACACTATATTGTGTTCTTACCGTACACATGTGTATTAAGGCATTTGATGTTACTACATTCAGTATTGTCTTAGCGCTACTGAGAGATTTGTTTCCCCAGTGATTCTATTTTCCAATGATAATTCAGTTTACTAATAAAGTGTTCTGAACTGAGAGTCAAGATTTATATCCAGTTTTCATTCTAGTACTTAAAGCTTTTTCAGTCATCTCTTCATTCACTGCTGCTACTGAAAAAGTAGACTTCACTGATATCTTTTCAATGCAATGAATTTATTTTTGTCATTGATATACCTATGTAGTGGAGGACATATTGGGCTTACTTCTCCTTTCATTTTTACAAATGAAGTAGAAAATAATTATCATGAACCAAGTTCACTTATTATATTTGTAATTCAATACTATTTGTCTCTGTGTTCTTGTCATAAACAATTCAGTGTGTTTGGTCCTACAGGATATATTAGGATGTGCACTTTAGGTGAAAACTATAATAAATTTAACAAAAAGTTAGAAACTAAGGTTTCAAATGGGCTATTTTCATATTTAAATTTATATAAACAGCAACATCTTCTTTAATCAGTAATTCCTTGAAGTGAAAGTCCTTTAGTATTGTCCTCAAGTTGAAATTCTCAAGAAGTATTAAGGATTGAGATCTTATGTTGTCATTTCCTAATGTTCAAGTTGAACCTATAATTTTTGCAAGCAATCCAATTATGATTCATAAGATTAAAGTTTTGGTTTAATTAGACACTTAATCATGACAACAGCAAGTGTGTTGCTGGTTAACTTTTTCAGTGGGTGCAAACTCAATGAATTTCTGTCCAACACCACCTTTTGTCCTTTTCTTTCAACATTTATTAAACTCTCCCAGGCATTTTATTTGAAGTTTTTTTAACAATGTTTATCTGATTAGAAAAAAAAGAAATAAAAGCACTATAAATATTGCCAAGAGAGTTGAACTAGAGAAGTATTAAATACAGAAATATTTAAATGGTCACATACTTGTGGATCTGGCCCTACAATCACATAGTCAAGTTACTAATATTGCAATTTAAAAAAAGATCATAAATTCACTAAAAGGAAAAGTGTGAATGCAGCTATAGACAAATTATGTTAACTTCCTGCAATAGTAGTTCAAGATCATCCTAATCTTAATTTTACTTCATTCGACTTTAAATTGTGCTTGGCAAAACTATATGGAAGTTTTAAGCAGCATGATGTTCTATTTATTATCATTTTATTTTTTCTCTTTCTCTAAATTAAGTAGGGCGGTTAATCTTTATTTTTTCCTCTCACCCTCTTCCCCAGTAGTGCAACAGGTGCAATGTAAAGAGCTTGCACGTCCCCCAGGTGAGCGGAGGTGTTATTTTGCTGTTGGAAATGCACAACATTTATATGTTGTGTAATAGCTAAATAAATTGATTTTAAAAAAAGGCATAGTTATGTGGTAAAGCCATTTGCTAGAAAATCTGCTATATTTTCTCAATAGTAGTAGGGAGGCCAGGAAATGAGAATAGCAAATTATTTTCATGTAAAACGTGATCAAGTTGTGTGATCTCTAGTAGCACAGAGGTCATAAATCAGCAGTAGAATGGGCAAGAGCATATGCAATACTATGACATTGTGTGAAGGAAGTGCAAGCCATCTTCACTGTCATTCTGCTCAGTTTTTCTCTTTGCTAAGAAAGGCTAGATGACCTGAATTCAGGCTACAGAGTGTAAATCAGCAGAATGTTGAAGAGATTTCTATGTTTAAAAATCTTGAGTCTGATGAAAATTTTCCTGCACACATTATTTCTGGGCATTTTCTATATGAGGGGACCAGTGCCAGTTCTTTAGGGTTACACGTTCATGTCACTAGAAATATTTTTATTTTAGAAGTTCAGAATTATGGGAAAATGCATGAGCATAATTTTTTTTATTTAAAAAGTAAATAAATGCCTATTACTTGTGATCCAAGGAAGAAAATTGGAAATAAAATGTTATTTTAAGAACTGCAGGAAAGCAAAAGGCATATCTAAGCAATCAAATGTGATCTTTATTTTTCTGTAAACTGCCTTGAATTTTGATCCTTGACTCAGAATTTTAAGTGTTTGAGATTGGCAGTGCTTCATGTGTGTAGTCTTCTTGGGAGAAATTTTCTTTCAGCTAGTAGATGAACCATGAAATTGCTGAAATCAAATGGAGTTTCAGGATTGCACAGAGAGCACAGGCAGTTTTTCTTTGTTTACAGCAGTGGATGAAACAATGTGCCTGATGAGCTAAGCCAAGGAGAGGCATTTCTGCAGAGATACATTGTGAGTTTTTTCTCTTGGATTGAATCGGTGAACCAAATTCTCTGCTGCTATAAATTGTTGCAGATTACAGTTTAGTTAAAGGATTGCTGCCGCCCAGTCTGTGCATCTTCCATTTACGTTCCTGTGCTTACTGTTCTATAATTCCAGCCAGGGTTCTCGCAGAATCACGTTTACCACTTATGTATCTGATTCCCTTGACAAAGTCAATTTTGCACCACTAAGGACTTCAGAATTGGCATTGGACTACACGATGTATATAGCAAAGGAAGAAAATTTATTTTGTATGCATTCCTCTAAATGGAGTGGTTAAAGGGGGCAAGGGGTAGTTTATTGAATTGCTTTGCTATAGAATGAAGTATCTGATAGAAAAGCTAACTTTTTTTAACTGGCAGAAAGATATGGACAGTCTTTCTGATGAATGAACTGATGTTAAACTATGTCTCTAGTAGGAATAATTGCATCTTGTAAATTACTACCTTCTGCATTGCCATAAACAATAACCATCCACAGCAGGTATTATAATGCTAATGATAATTGCATAATAAGAGTATTGAAATTGCAATTATTAGAACTTTTTCTTTCTTAAGATGTTTTATCTGTTATTGTAATTCAATTTAATTAAATTTTCACAGGTTAGAAGGTATTTTTTTAAACAACTTTGTTAAATGACTCTGGTACTACAAGCAGTAATAACTATGAAGGTCATCCCTTTTTTTCCCCCATCATATCCTGCAGAATGAGTTTCTTAAAGCCTCTAACCATTTAAAGGAGAGGTAATAGGCAATGTACTTAAGGCACATGATAAGGGGATTTTTCTTGGGGAGAATTTGCAGAAGGAAATTGGCACTTTTTTTTTTCTCTTTTTTCTTTTTTTACGGAACAACTCACTAGAATTCACATGAAAATCAGACAATGTTTTGATAAGTTTAAAGAGATGTCCTCTGAACAAAAGTAAAATGAGCCTGTTAGATCTGGGATCCTAATACCACAGATTTAGAAGACTGAAAAGGAAGCAGTCTCGCAAACTAGAGTGAATTCACTTACACATTAAGATGATAAATAATTATCAAGGACTTGCACGTACATTGATTTTTATTTTTCTTTTTTACACATAATAAGTACTTTCACTAAGTTAAAAAAAATCTATTTAATGTCATGTGCAAGTCTTTTCAGAGATGGCTTCTAACTGCAGGTGCCACAGTGTAATGTTGGGTGTCCATACAAGTACAAATGTAATGTGATGAAGAAAAAGAACATGGGGTTTTTTGCAGTTGGCTTTCCTTTAAAGGCAAAAACCCAAACAAACAGGTGTTTGACAGGTACTGAGAGATTTGGAACATTCAAAGTGGTCCCAATAGAACAGAATTTGTGGACCAAGCACAGGTAAGATGATGCACAGTAAATGCAGTCCAATTTCACACTTGCAGAGTTTATTGCATGTGTCCCATCACATCAAATTTAGCTGTAGTACCTCCTCCTTTGACTTGCTACTTGATATCCTGTTTCCTACAGATCATCATTCATTGCCATATTTAAGGCTGCCAAAATGAGCTATCCCACTGCTGTGGTGTTGGGCTTGAAACAAGCGTGGGGAGAGGGTAACACAGAGTAGGACTTCAGCCGAATTTTTCACATATGATACTCCTCCATGTTACATCATATAAAACTTCTAACATAAGACTACAGTTGTGGTGGCATGAAAAGTTTGTTGATCTTAATATAATTTTCCTCATTTATATGCTTTTGTGTTAAGGCAAGAAGAAGAAAAATAGTAAATATTTAAAGTCAATCAAGTTTTACAAACAATCATGTAAAAAGAGGTATTTGGAAGAAGAAATATGACCTTTTGGGGCAAAAAATCCAAACCAAATAAATTCTACCCAAGGATCAAGTATTATAATTCAGAAATATGTGCTTGTATACTAAAAGATCTTCAATGCAGATTCTTTATGCACCTTTCTGTAGCTTGACCTTCCTGGGATTTTCATCTGCAGTAAACTTTTAGAAATGGCAGACATGAAAAGTTCTATTTTCTTTTGGAAAAAGCCCCACATTTTTATGGGAAATTTTCAGTTAAGTCTACCAAATCTGCTACACAATTTATGCTTTATTTCTGCTAGCTCAGGTAATTGGTTTCTCACTTCTGTTTGTTTGACCTATAGAGAAGTCTGTCACAATATAAAGGCAGGTAGAATGTGTATGCCTTAGGAACAGGTGACATCAAAAGACACCACTGGATTTGAGAAGCTATGATAGCTTCCATTTCATAATGAACTGAAAGTAAATTTTAGAAGTATTGTGTACAGGGATTATCTGTGTTGGTCTCTGTAGTCTCATGAAAAGTACCAGTGCCTTGTTTAATAAAAAATTTTCTTCTTCTTCTTTTGCTGTGTGTTGGGAAAAAAAACCCAACAAATGAACAAATAAACAAAGAAGTGGAAAATCACCAGACAAATTATACCAGATTACATTACTGAGGCAAGCAAAACTAGGGAAAATATTAAACACCATCGAAGCCTAACCAAGACAAATATTTTGTTTCACTCTTAAATGTGAAAGTCAGATGCACTGCTGGGTTCTAATAAGTGGATTTTCTATTTAGCCAGTTGTTTCTCTTCACAATATCCAGCCACCTAGTGACTGATTTGTGCCAGGTGGCATTTCTCCAAGTATGCGTTATTTCCATGTCTCTGTTCACAGCTTTCTGGAGACAGACAGATAAAAATACATCAGAATATCATTCTACCTGTGGATTAATGAAAATGCATATGAAACTGTGACTAATTTAATAGCAGACTAAAAAGGCAATACAAAGTAAAAGTTAATTAATGAGTTTAGGGTAAATGAAAATATTATTAGAAAGCTAGAGAAAAGCTAAGAGAACATGCTAAATGTGTTTGAAAAATGAAAACATGCACATCAAAAGGACAGATCTATACCAAATATAATAAATCACTATATTGTAGAAGCTTAAAATAGTTACTGTTATCCCCTGATTATCAGTGTTTATAGAAACTTATAGTGAACTTTAAATAGCTATTGCATTAGTCAGGTGCTTGAAGCAAAAAAGGAAACTAGATGACTGTCAGATTGACAGAGCTTTCTGGCTTATTTGGAATCACAGAACCCAGAAGTTTGCTGTAGTCTACATTCAGTCCCTACCAGTTCGGTGCTTCAAAGGTAGGTCTCTCCCACGGAACTGCAGAACGGCAAAGAAATCAAGGTTTCCCATTTCCTTCTCTGTGCTGAAGACTCCCATTCAGGAGCTTGATGTAGGGCATATCTGGCCACTGTGAAACTTCATCAAAGGGACTTTGTTCTCAGAAAGAAAGTCTTGGAAGAAAAAAGCTTGGAGGTGGTCTCCTTACCAACTGGGAAGGAATATTTTCACTCCCTTCTTTTCATGCGTCTAAAATAGGAGCCACATGTTGGTGATATGAAAATGTTTCTGGAAGGGAAGATGAAAGATATTAGCTGCTTTGCAGACAAGATATCCCAGAAGAGTATATTAAAAAAAGGATTTATAAAAAATTGGGGGATTTTGTGACTTTGTTCAAGAATAAAAGGGTGAGAAAAATGATTAACAATAAAAGTGATTTTTATTGCAAACAGTTTTGCACCTCAATAGTTTTTTTAATACTTTATATTTCTTCTTTCCAAACTGTGAAATCTATATCTTCTCACTGAAGATTTTAAAGCAGCAAAAGAACAAAACAAGAGAACAAAAGAGCAATGCATTGTTTATACAACCTGTAGTTGGTATCTTGCGCTTTTGCATATATTAGAAGAACAGGACTAGACTGTAGCAGAGCATTACTGTGTTCAAGTCACAAAAATGTATTCATTAAGAACATCTTCCTCTTGATTGTTATAGTAATTTTAGACTCTCTTTCCACTGTCCATGGAAGAAAAATGAAATTAGCTTTTTTTAGCATTTCTCAATTACTAAAATATAGTTATCTGGTAGTTTTTAGAAAAGTTCACAGGATTGTCAAACCCTGCTGTTTAAAAGCTGTAGAAGTTTGACCATTAGTGGATTTTGAAAAATATGTTTTCCTCTTTATTTCTCTATCTCCAAGAATTTTTAGCAGTATTGATCTTCAAGTCAATGCATCATTATGCTGTTCTGTGAAACCACTCATATCCTATTGCTATGTAAGTGCAGCCACTGGAGTGAAAAAAAAGGTGTATTTTCAAGTAAATAATACTTAGATTACAAGCAAAACCAAGAAAAGGAAAAGCAACAAAAGGAATTTCACTTGAATCTACAATCAATAATATTTGACCTTATCTGGTGCTTAATTGGTTGGTTCTTCAAGTGTTTAGAATGGTGGATTACTTACCCTGGTTAGTGGAGCTGTTTTACAGCACCTATGTACCTTTGTATTGATCAGGGCTGTGTGCTTGGTCATGATTACACTGTAATGGATCGTTCAATGGAAAGAATTTACTTGAGCACCGTTAGCTCTTAATAAGTCACCACATGTTCACAGAACAGTGTGATTATTCCATTCTGTTCCAGAACTGAAAGATGCTGAAGCAATAATATTAGGAGACAATTTATAAAGCACTGTTTTCAAACTGGAAAGAGTAAAGTTGAAGTAGAAAGGATTTGTGAGCGGTGAAGAGCTGTCAATACTTTTGTCTAGTTTTGGTTTTAAATTTATTCAATTATTCCTATTTGGAAGTATATATGTGTAGAAAGACATGCTTATCCATACACATGTGCCTACACAAGGTTGGATGTGTCCTGTAAGTAGGATTATGATTAAGCAATTATATAAACATATCCTTGTGCTTTAAGTGGTCTTCAGTAAAGAAGTATTTTTTTTCCCCTTTCTTATTCTAATTCTTATACTACTATTAATTTTATCCTTGTTAAAATTTAACTTCAGTTAAATGTGGATGATGGCCAGCTACTGAGAGCAGACATTCATCACTTAAAGATTCTTTGCTCAAAAGGACTAAGATATTTATTACCTGTAGTTCTGCTCATTTTCTTTACTGCATTAAATTTAAGCATATTTCTTCCATTCCTATGAAATGTAATAATTTTAATTAAAATCTCTTTAGACTTCTTTTAGGTCAGAGTTACATTCAGGCATGGGTTTTTAATTATTGTCATTAACAGGAATTCCTCTACTTACTAAACCTCCAGTTTCATGTCGATTTCAGTAACGTCACAGCCAAGCATAGAAATCCTAAAAAGAGCTCATTATCTAAATTGTGTGTCGCTGTGTAATTATGCAAGTCATTCAGCAAAACATTTCTGTTATCATTAAACAGCCAGTTGGCTCCTGTATGTTGATATGCAACCACAATGACTTCAGCTGAGGAGATAGTTAGTGTTGCACTGCATAAAACAAACACAGAACTGTTGACATGACATATTTAGGACAAAAGAAGCATACATGCGGTAGTTAGGAAAAAAAAAACCCAGCATGCTGAATATTTTTGGTTTGGAGACACTGTACAATTTGTTCATATAAATCCTTTGCAGAGTTTCTTTTTCAGTTATGAATTCAGAGCATACCCTACAGCACTTTCTCATGCAGCAGCAACTAATTGAGGGAATTCGCTCTATTATTTATGGACTTTACATTAGCTTAAAATTCCTCATATTTCATGAACAGTTTCTTTAGGATGGAGGAGCATAACCTTGATCTAGATTCTCCAGTTAGATTCAGTTAAATTCATGTAACTTTATTGCTTCTCAGCCTATGTCCCAACACTGGTTTTATCTGAAGAAAATATTCTTCTTGAGCTGAAGGAGCATGATGCATCTTTTAATAGCATTATTTTTCACTGGAAACATGGCAGGACAGCAGTAGCAGCAAAGAATTTTTATAATGCAGTATGGAATGCAAAGCACCTGAGGCAAGGGCAGAGAAAGCTTTAAAGATAGCTAGTTATTCAAGACTGTTTTGTAGATTGTAGATTCATACCCTAATCAGTGTTCACAGTGTGATTGAGTAGCTTTATCTGAAAAATGTCTGCTTTCTTAAGTAAAAAAATTATTTACAACAAAGTCTGGATATACGTGTACGTGCATGTAAAGGAAGTAAATAAGACATTTATATGTGGATTTTTCTCTCATCAGAAAGGCAATGTGTTTAACAGTGAAATCTGTGTATTTGACCAGTAAAACACTTTATTTTCTTAATGTAAATAATAAGAATAGCAATTTTTTTGTCCTACAATTGTAATTTTCTTTACCAGACATGTATTTTTGGTTTGGAAGACATTTTTCTTCTGGGTGACCTTTCAAACAATCATCTGTACGTAGACAAGTGTAATGAATCTTCTTCTGTTTTCTCTTTTCAGTCCCACTAGGTATTTGTGACAAGGTAGTTCATTATGTTTTTTTCTTCTGGAAGTTGCCTCAAACATTTTTTCGAATGAAAGGCATTTTTTCCCTCTGTTTTAAAAAGAAGATAAAAATAAAATCAAGTGTTTCTGTGAAAGTCTTGACAGAACAGTGAAATGCAAGCAGTAATTCCAAGGACTGGATAATATGCGAGACAGACCAGGACATTATTTGTGGAAGTAACAATTAATGTAGGATATATATTTACTTGGGTTTTGAAAAGCAGTCTGGAATCTCTGGAGGGAAAAAAAAAAAGTCACAGTAGTTCTTTTCCTTGCTCCAAGTTTATTTTTATAAACTGAATATTCTTATTGGTTTGCTCACATACATAACTTCAGACAACCAAAATTCCTTTTCTATTTTTATTAGCAGAAAATCACACAAATTACAAAAAAGCCTTTGATGTACTTTTATTGGTTTTGCTGCAGAGTCTGCCTGTACCATAAATATGCCTAGAACTGTGTCAAGGCAGTGAGACCAGCTGGGTACCCTGTATCTCTGTGCAGTCTCAGGAGCAGTGTGGCTGGATGCTGACTGCCTGCTGGGAACAACCCCTGCCCCATGCTCTCCTCCCCACACTGTGACTGGGAGAGGTTGTTCCAAGAGACGACCATTCTAGGCCCTATCTCACTTAGGCAATGGTGTTTTTTTCATTTAATGACTGTGAGACACTAAAGTAATCGAGAGGTTACCCTTAGTGATTTAGTCTTCTAGGTTCTTTGGCTGGTTTGCCTAAAACAAAAGTGAAAAAAAAGAATCCCAACTCTAAAAGAATCACTGTTAGAGACATGTATGTGCCTAGGCATGAAATTGCACCTCTTTCCAATCACACCCATTTCTCTCATATAAAAAAAATGTCATCCAGTGATTCATAAAGCCTAATTAATAGAAGTTTTTCCATAACAATGTGCATATGTCAGTGATGTAGAAAGCAAGCTACTGCTAGAAACTATTCCTCCACTAATCATCACTGTGAATAAAACAGCCAAAGAGCAAAGCTATACTTCTTATAACTAGAATGTAAGTTCAAAGGTGAAATATAGCAGAGGAAATTATATAGGAAGAATTCAGCAGGGAAATGTCTGGAAAGCAGAATATATTCCAGTGATTAGTTTTAAAATTTGGTCTGAAATATCTTCACTAGCAAATATTTAATTTGCTATATTTATTACTGGAGTTTGCAGTCAAAAATACCATGGCATTAAGCAGGAAGAATATTGGTAAAATATGTTAACTGGCAATTAAAAGCAGGGATTCTGATGTTATTTACTCCACTAAACTTGAAATAATATTAGCTCTTACCAATTTAAGTTCAATATCAGCTTTTGACTGGATACAGGCAGTAACTCAGATAAGAAAATCTGAATATTTTTTCTAAATCAGTTTTTCATGGAAGCTTCAAGGGGGACAAGCAAAGAAGGAGGCCAGATGCAGCTTTCTTCAAATAGCAGAGAGTAGGCAAAGTGCCATTCTCATTCTCTGTTCATTATTTAACCCCTGTGATTTCTTTCTTGCATCTTCAAAAGATCTGTATCATCAGTCAAAGTATAAGTATTTCAAACCTTTTGATTATAGATTGCCAGGAGTGTAGCCTTCCTTTTGTCTATTTTAAATACCTAAATTGGCCTTAGAGAATATAAAGAAGCACTGCACAGGCCTTTTTGATTAGCGTTCATAGTATTTAAAAGTGTTGAATTTTTTTCTCTTCTTTGAACACCAAAATCTCATCTGGATTAAAGAAGACTTCTGTACACTTACTTAGGGACAGTGGAAATTCTCCAAGGAAATACTTTAGTTCAATAAAAAATTTCATCCATACGAGAGCTGTATAAACCCGACCCTCATGACTACACTACCAGTAATTCAAATAAAATCATGTATAAACTGGCATTGGGTCATAGCACAAGATACAGTGGTTATTGCTGTGCAGTGATGAATGGGCATATAATAATGTCAAAAACTGATACTTATTCATGAAGGGTCTTCTCTTTTCAAAATAAGCGACCTTCACCTTGCCTTCAAAATCTTGCTAGGGGAGGGAATCGTTTCCTTTTCTTGGCCTAGATAGATATTTCAAAAGCTTATTCCGTGATACTTGTTATATTCACAAACTATTTGTGCTAGCTGTTTGCTTGATTTACAGCAGAAGGGATTCACTCTACATGAGAAATCATTGTCTGGAATAAATAGTACAGAGATGGTATGCACAGCATACCATCAATGAAGACAACCTGAGGTGAATGGCGGGCAAGAGGGTGTGATGGGAGTTAAGTTATGTATGTTTTACTTATAACTGTTTTACATCCCCTTGTGATGTATAGGTGGCATGATGCACGCTGTGAATCTTAAATGTTTGTATTTCTGTTTCAGCTTTGAGGAGGGAGAAATACTGTGCTCTGTATTAATTGGATAACTGGCTCAAGCTTTTAAGTGTGACAAATGGAGATGTGCCAAACTGCCTGAAAGTAATTCGGGTTGTCAGTGAACCGCAGTGGCTGCCAGTTTGCAGACAATTTCTAGTCTTCTTGGGTCTGTCACATCTCTTTCACACTACCTATTTACCATCTGAATAGAAAGGCAGCAGTCTGAGACATAAATAAATGTATTTGTCTTTAATATTACAGTGTTTCTTTGACAGACTTGTGCTACACTGAGCTACACATTATGAACCAACCTGAACTTCTGCAATGACACAAATTGCAGACAGGTCTCCTCAAGCAAGCACCAATTAAAGTGCTGCAGGAAGCCAAAGAATGTAATTAATAATGAGGCGACTGTTTGGTTACCATGTAATTTTCTTATGTTGGAATGATGTTTGTGTTAGGTTAGCTCATTCTCCACAGGACACCTGAAAGGATATTTGCGATAGAACAAACAACCTACCCCTGCGGATGTGACAGCAGAAGGCTTTGTTGCTTTATGAGTCTGATCCAAAGATGCCTTATGTTCCTTAGTTTACAGGAAATCCAGGGTAAACCTTTTATTTACAGATGGGGAACACTTGCCAGAACAGAATAAAAAAGCAGCTGATTAATCAGCATGCAGCCTTCATCTTATAGGGCCTAGCTGCCTGGACCTTTTTAACATTTGGAAGATTAGCCTTGGTGAGAGAAATGTTGTGTGGAAATGCCTTTGATAGCCTGTGTTTTAGTCTGTCATGCTTTGGAAAGGGTTTGAAAAAGTCTGCATGTTAGAACAGAGGATGTTCATGGCTGGGGAAAAAAATTGCCTCGTTCTAGTTCTGTACTGCTGCCCTTTGAAGCAAAATGAGAGGAAAGCTTGCTTTGCAACTTCAGTTGATAAAATCTGTTTTCTAGAACATTACCAAGTCTAAACATATATCATCTACAAGAAATAAGGCAGACAAAGGATTGTATTCCTAAATAGGCTTGGAATACCTAGGCAATTGCTAAGAAAACAAAAATAAGGAGCAGTGCCCTGCTAGTTCGACCCTTAAATTATGCAGCTGTTCATTACCAGAATTATATATCTCATGCTGCCCTTTGGAAGGAAGGCATGGTGCACAGAGCTGGAACAATTACTGAATTATAGTACAATAAGAAAGGCCTCCTAAAGTGTCACAAGCATGTAGAGGAAGATAAGAAAGGCCAGACTAAGTTCTTGGCATTTTAAAGAAGGCAATCAAGAAACCCTTTGAATTCTTTGGTGTTCTTTCCCTGCAGTTCATCTACATTTTTATGCAAGTCTGACAAAGCATCCCATTCATGTGTCAGCACTCACGTCTCTGGATGCATTAGTGTTTATTACAGGCTGAATTTGCAGATGCTACCATTTGAATACAGTAATAGAGCCAGTTGTGTGGCCTTAATATTTATATAATTAATAATAATTTCATGCTTCCCTCCCCAGTGCTTCTGAAATAAAAACGGCTACATTAGCATGGTCAAGCATAACAGGGCTCAATAAAATCCTGTAAGCCTAAATTGTTTTGCCGTAACAGGCTTTGAATTTTACTCTGAAATAAAATGTGTTGTGTTAATCAGCTTAGTGTTAATGAATGATTTGGGTGACACATTTGGCACATTTTTGCACATTTAGCTATGAGGGGGTTTTTTTTAATATTGATCACACATAAAATGTATACTCTGAAGAGTGGGCTGGAGTGTCTTGAATCTTTTGTATTTGAAACTAATAATGTGCATTTTTCATCTCCCAAAAGTTTATCTGTGTCTATGGTCTGGAAATTAGCCTAATTAAACTTTTGGTTTTGGTTTTGTTTTTGTTTTTTTCCTTGCAGTTATATTTCCAGATAGTGTTTCTCTTCATGCATTTGGATTGTACTGAGAATACCCATAATCACACCCAAACTTTCGATGAGGGAAAAATCCTACAATATTTCTAGCTGATATATTGCTTATCCAGAAATAGATCCTGGTGGTAAAAATAAGAATTAGTCTCCTAGTATATTTAATGCAAAAGTGTTTTGTGTGACTACATGTTAAATGTTTCCACATGTTGACAAAGGTAAAATCATTAGGGAAAGTAATTTAATAATAAATGAGGCTCTCTATTCTATTTCTTTCATTGGGAGTAAAGATTTCAGTTATTCCTACATTTTGAAAAGGAAAAAAAAAAAAAAAAAAGGTGTTGGTAGACTGGGAGAGCATTTAAAGATGCATGGGGTTTTTGTTCATATGGTTTTTTTTATTCTATTGATTTGTTCAGAGTTTAGAAGGTGATTGATTCAGTAAATTGCCTGTCAATCAGGATCAAATTCTAATTAAGTATTCTGTAAAAACCAGCAAAGGCATTATTAAAAACAGTAAAAAATATAGAGTCTGTCCCTCTGTTGTGTAAATATTATAAAACTTTAGAAAAAGTAAAAGCAAAGCAAACCCTTTCGATTACAAAGACAAAAAAAAGGAATGACTTGCCTCTTCGACGATCCAACTAGCAGAGTTTATATGTCTGGGGTCTGGGACTGATGAGCGAATACAGAGAGAGCTCTGATAGGCTTACTGTGTGGCTATGCCTAAGAAACAGGATCCCCATTATCAGACCTGAAAGACACTTTTATTGCTTTTATCTCAGGTGCTCTTTAGCTATGTTCACACAGTAGCTTTGCCAGAACTTCTAAGGATTGTGTGTGAGTGTTCTCGTGTCTTTTCTCTTACATTCAGTGTTCTTTGCTCTGCTGCAAGCGAGTCACTAAAAGCTTGTATCACTTCTAATTTCAATAATATCTCTACTGTGTAGATGGGGCAGAAGTCACTTTTCCCTTTGCTGCTTTCTCAGGGACCCAAGAATAGGATGCTTGAGAGGGAAAATAATTAACAAAGTTATCAATGCTTTTTGTTGTCTCCTTGCACAAGTACCTGAAGTGGTAAAATACTTGCACTACAAAGGAAATTGTAACTGTTTTATGCAGTTACAGTTCAGAAGTCTTGCAGAGAAAAAAAAAACTTTTAGTCTTCAAGACACCTGTTTGTCTTTTAAACTTAAGTTTCCAAAACTTAAGCAGACCTTAATCAGAAGCAATATGCCATGTGAAGCATAAAACCATATGGAAATCCACCAATGAGAGAGTAAATGTAAACCCTCTTTGCCCAAACCAGTCTGTGGTAGAGAAGACTCTGAAGGGAGATGACGTGCAGGGTTCTGGTCTTAGGTCCACATGCTTATGGTGCCAATTACCACGTGGGCATCACTGTGCCTGCATAGCTCCTCTTCTGATGGGTGCTGGGCTGTCAGTGGACTTCCTGTTTATTATTTGCTCACATTATTTGTTTGTGGTCAATAGATGAGGTCAGAAGGGGAACTTCAGGACAAGAAAGCGGGTTTTACAGTTGTTCTGTGTAACAGAGAGTTTCCAAGAGGCAGTGCAAATATGAAAGCTTATGGAGTTAATGGATTAGAACACAGGATCCTTAGCTCCATGTAAAGCTACAAATAGCGTAGGCATTATTTTAGAAGTAGAAATTGTGTTATTAGGATCTTGAAAACGCAGATTTGAATAATCTTTGCAGCTGTAAATGAAAGCCATTACTAGAACGCTCTCTTAGACTGCTCACTGAAAATTAAACTGTGAAAGCTTGCCATTACACTGTTTTAGCAATATGTTTGCTCTCATGGAAGTTTTGTTTTTGGATAAGAAAATTGCCAAATTGAAGTAAACTAGTACCTTTCAATTGATAATAAGCTTTTAAGATTAGGAGCTCTGGTTTTGATCTTTCAGGATATGGTTTGAATAATGAGGTTTGATTCATTTAGAGTTGCAATTTATTATAACAAGTAAAACACTGCGCAAATTCTTTGAGAGAAAGAAAATTTTTCAATTAAAATACAATAGGGCAGTAAGACTTTTTTTTTTTCTTGTCCTCACATTAGTCTGGTTAGCAGTAATGTTTGTTGCAAATTTATATTTATAAGTAAACTTAGCTAATTTCATTGTTTTTTACTGGCTGATATTGAATAGTATTGGCTTACTCTTATGCCTCTTGCAGTATTGGCTTATTCTTAGGTCTCTTACAGGGACAGATACTGGTGGTGACACCCTCTGACTTCAGTGCTACTGTAACAGCTGATACAGCTAGGGATTTGGTTTATGATGTCTGTGAGCAATTCTGCCTTGAGAGGAAATAAAAAGAGAAAAGGATTTACATTTGTTCTGTGATTCTTTGTTCCTATGGAAATTGAAGACACCCTTTTTTCTATGAGATGAATTTCAACTTTTCATATCTCTTGAGAATGGATTTCAGGCACTATGGGAGAACAAAAGAGAGCATTGCTAAGTAGGAAGAGTGCTTTCAGCCCAGATACAGAAAACATGACACCCCCCCACCGGTCTGGCTTGCTAGAGGGGTTACTAGACTGTCATGTCTAGCACAGTTATCTCAGTACTTCTTTTGAGTGACATAAGAAGACTCGAATTTGGGCCTGTGAGCTGCAGATAGCTTTTCCTGAGATCAAACAGAGAAAAGAATGTCTATTTTGGCTTTAAACATTGGATTGTAAATATAGAGCTGTTGTTCTTATTATTGACAAGTACTTCTTTGTACCTCTTTCTCTGCACTCTCCAAATTCTATCATCAGCCATTAGCTCTAAACAACGTAACAGGAGGGTTTGGTTTTTTTTTATTTGCAGCAACTTTGAATGCCTGCCTTCTCTTTATGTTTTCTGCTGCTGCTGTTAAAATATTTATATCCTTGATTTTAAATAAATAAAGCCTCTATGTTTCTCTAAATCAATGTGGTTAAAAAAACCTTTCTCCCAGGGAATTCTGGATGAATGCCAATTTATCCTTACAATAAAAAGACACTTTCCTGCTGGAGATTTGTAAGCTCTGGCTGAAATGTAAGGATGATTCTGACAGCAATCATAGGGTAAATTAGGAGTAATTTAGCTGAAGTCACCTGGTATTGGTGTAAACAAGATTAAAATTAGCCTTTGCATATATGAGACACACATGTGTCTTATAAGTCCAATTGTTACTCTAGAAATGTGTTGGAATTCATGTTTCAGTAAATATTTGAATGCTTGCAAACATTTCCCTGGTACCTGCCTTAAAATAGGACATAGACATTTTAAAAGGATGTATCATGCGTCAGTGGGCAATAAATAGAAAGGATTCTTTTCTTGATGCAGCAATTGTTTACCTAAGTCATGAGACAAATGGAACAGCTTGTGACAAAATAGAAAAACGTATCCAGTGTGAATTCTCTTATTCAGGAGGGAGGAATACCACCTATTTCAAAAACATCGCTCTTACTGTTATGATTAGCAGGATGCTTTAGAGGAATCCCATATTTCAATGGTGTATTGCTTCAGGGAAGTATCAAATGGGTCTCTCTGAAAAGAAATTAGTTTGCAAGTTTTACTCTTTGTTCTTCTTGGCTTCCTCATTTAAAAGTCCAGAATAGGGCTAAGTACTTATAGGGCATCCACTGCTGTGGTATTAGAGAGCTATGTGATCCACAATCTGCTGTGTTACCCTGTAAGGTATAGAAATCCTATTATCTTCATTTTATACATGAGCATAAAGACACAGAGGAACCAGATGACACAGCTAAGGTCACACACATTGTCTTTGATTTAAGAGATATCTTGAAAGATCTGTCTTCTGTTGCTTCAGCTGTAGAAGCTGAGGATGCCATGTATACACCTGATCTCGGCACTTTGGGTAATTTAGTAGTCAGCAGGGAGAAGTAAACACTTTCAGGGCACAATTCATCTCATCGTAAAGTAAAACCTAGAGGAGTTCAGATGAATCACATTGTGAAAGAGCCTGTTTAAAGAATTTAGTTGATTAGCTGAAAGGTGTTTTTCAAGTAGAAATGCCAGTATTTCATCAGATCGTTCCTTCTTCTAGTACCTTCCTTTACTAGATGAGATTTTTCAGAAGCATTCATACTGAAAAATCCCACCTTCTTGCTAAGAATTCTTATCCTTAATGCTGCATATTCTCTTTGTAAGGAATTCTAAATCCTATTATCTATCTTGTATTAGAAGCAGTACATTGTGACTATAGTTTCTTAATACTTTATTGCTGCACAAGCTTCTATTGTACATCAGCTGCCTTGACTTTAGTCAGACATTAAGCAATTAAATACAAGACTATAAACCTCCAGTAATATGCACAATAAAGTCTACTGGTTTAATTGTGGTATTTTTGCTAATATAAGAATCTAAATGTTGGGATGGAGTCCAGCAGTCTCTTATAGACGTTGTGTCATCAGATTTATTCTCATGACAACACTGTCTCTTAATTTACAAAGTCATTTGATGTCTCTATTTGTTTATCAATGGTTTTCACCTTTTTTCTGTCTTGTTTTATTCTTCTAAATAAAAAAAAAAAAAGAAAATCTCCTAGTCTTCTCTAACAAGAAAGACTCCTGCCTCTTTTTTTCTTGTTCTAATTCTTCCGATAACTTGGTCTTCACTGAAAGTACTTTCCAGTTTTATGTCACGCACATTGCATCAGCCCTTTGCCTATAGGTCTATATCAAGGTCATTACTGAAAATATTATTCAGGATTAGTTCTGATATTGAATTATGTTAGACCTCCTCCAACTCCATGTCTTCCCTCACTGGATCACCCTACAGGTTCTATTAGCCTATATTCTTGCTAAGCTAAGATAATCTACTCTAGGACACTTCATCACATGCTCTGCTGAAGTCCAGAGAGATGATATTTATTCAATTTCCTTTACTTCTAAAAATGAAATAATTGACCATGGTAATCTCACATTATCTACCATTCTTAAAATATATGTGTCAGACTTGCCTGTTTATCAGTTGTCATGGTGTCATACTTTCCCTTTTAGTTCTGTTTTATTCCTTCAGATCAATTCTTATAGATTTGTGGCAACTGGTGCCTGCTTTTTTCCCTTCCAAGTTTCAGTATACACTTATGACACACCAGTCAGGTAGCACTCATCTTGTACTTCATTTATTGATAAAATGGGTTGGTGTTGAATGTGGGTTTTCCCTCTGATTAATTGTGCCCATTTGTCTGTAGTAAATGCCTCCCTAGTAAACAGCAGGTACTAGACAATAGTACACAAAGCATGGACAAGGAACTTTAGGTGATATGAAACAGAGTTAGCAGGAGTTTAAGCAACTGCTTCTAGTTGGTGCTGTGACTGCTGCAGCCCATGCTGAGGTGGGCATTTGTGCAAACAAGTGCTGCAGTCTTATTTAATCAGCCTTGTCAACAAGGAAATCTTACTAACTCCATCTTTTAGCCGTAAAATAGTAAGACTCTGGAGGTTTACTTAGAAAACTAAGTAAAGAGACCCAGAGAATACATTCTCAATGCATAATGTTTAGAACAAAGAATATTTTTAATGCTATTGCATTCTAGGAAAGGGATGTGCAAGATAGCAGTGGACAATATACCAAGACGTTTATGACATTCCCATGTTCTTTGACAACACAGGTATAGAAACTGACAGAGCATAAAGTTCCTTTGAAAGTCAGACTAAAATTGAGGAGTTGCAAAGTGATTACCTGAGACTGTGAAATAGATTAATTAACAAAGAAAAAAATGCAGTGCTTAATAAAAGTTCCATATTCAAGGTGTCTGCCAGGTGTTTTCAGCTTTCAGTGTTATTTTTCTCCTCACAGCAGGGAACAAAATTTTCCATTGTAATCAGGAATACTGCTAGCACTTAACACCTGAATGAGGGACCAAACACAAATTACGATGTAATCAATCTTTTCAAACTTTTGTGAAGGGTTTGTCCTCTCATCTTGCACTCAAAAATGCTATTAGCATTAGTGGAAGTTTCAATTGTTTCTTTTTCAGTTTTGTTGGTCTGGCCCCCTGTCCTACAGCTACAGCTTTGGCCCTTTAATACTTCAAAAATCCATAGTGCTATGGTGAGAGATATCTGTAATACTGTGAAAGTGAAAATCAGAAACGAAATTCCATTCTATTTTTTGTGTCACGATGCAGAAAAAGAAAGGAAAAAAAAGAAAAAAAAAAAAGAAAATTTTCGCTAGAAAACTTGTCCTGAAACACCTCGTCATATGCTTTGAGAATGATCTGAAAGCCTTGGTAGAATAGCGGCTCTGTCCACATGGAATCCGCTTGCAAGTGACAGAGCTCAAAGGTATTAATTTTGCAAGTAAAAAAGTCAGGTTTTTGATACAGTAATTAGTTTCAAAGAAATAACTAACTGTGTAAGGAAACGTTTCCTAATCTGTGCACACACATTAAAAATCAAGGTGATGAAGTGTTTTGGCAAAGCCAAGGATAAGACATAGCTCCAAATTCGAATGCTAAATCTAGCTATCTACAATGAAGGCATGTACATAATAGATGCCATAACGTTTAAAGACGATTTAGTCAAAGCAGTATAATCTAAAGAGCTGTTCAGATTCATTTCTCTACATTAGGTCTGGTGATTTACTATATTTTATTGACCAGACCAACTGATAAGATTGACAGGATGTCTGTTAATCAAAAGGAGGAATTAGAAAATACATATATCTGTGGTTCCCATGTAGGTATATGCATTGTAAACATCTAAAATTTGATTTCAGTCCTACACTTCTCTTCTCTGTAGCAGTACATCACCTTGATCCCTTAAGCAGCAAATATGCAAGAAATTTTCTCATAATCAGTTGAGATCACAGGATCATCAAGATTGGAAGAAACCTTCAAGATCATCTAGTCCAGCCATCAACCTGACACCACCATAATCCCCACTAAACCGTATCCCCAAGTGTCACATCCAAATGCTTCTTGAACGCTTCCAGATGATTGTCTCTAGAGCTGAACCCTAGGCTGGAATGAATCCTACCTTACTTAGCATTCCGTGTTTAATAGCCTTAAGTTTTATACCTAACTGAATTACAAGAAGATGCCCCATCACTCATTTTAAGTGAAATCTGTTAACTAAATTCAGTGATATAAATTTATAGGAGAAAGATTTGTCATCCAGGCAGCTGAGAAGATGGTGAGAGGAATATTTTTTTGGAGAAAAATACAGGAATACTGATGAGAAGTGAGTTGAAAACATGTCAAAAAAGAGAATAAGCACAACTATAAGGACATCTTGGAAAAAGTAGAGTCCTGAGCTAAAGAACTTGTGAAGGAAGAATTGGCATAGTATGTAGGGAAGCTAAATGCTAAAGGAATGACTTGCAGATCACAAAGGAATTGGTCTGTTTCCTTTAGTGCATGCCTTCCTAAATCAGGCTTACCTGTAAAATTCATTTTGTGTTTCTAGTGACAAAAGACCAAGTGTTACACCTAATGAAGACAGCAGCAAAACTGCAACCTATTTCAAAAGCAAGGAGGTGTGCAACCAAGGAATGTGTGAAGAAACAGCTGCCTGTCTCTTGTTTGTCCGTCCCACCAAATAAATTTGCCTGAAATACATCCTTTTGCCTATCAGTAAAGTATTCTGGTATCTCAGGTCATCATGATTTTAAGCATTTGGCATTGCTTTTAAATAACTTGCTGCCTCTGACGTCGCCATTTAATAACTTACTTGATACAAGGGTAATATTTCATCTTAAAATTAACTTTTAATTCCCTCATGACTACAGTTTTATAATAGTTTCTCTTCTAAAGCTAAATTGTGGGCACAAAGCCATGCATTACTTGCAGGTGTTTGCACGGAAGGACAGGGTGTCCTAACCAAGTGTCAGTGATCCTTTTCAGTGTTCTTGGTCTGAAATCAACCATTGAAGCCAAGCACAGGACAAAGTCATTAACAGAACAATAATTCTTAGGTGTTTTGACAAGACATTCTATAAACGGTAATTAACATCTGCACTGCCGTTCCTGTCAGGGAGGTGAATGGAACTGCTAAGTGAGCTAAATCCAGTGACTGCTTTTCCTATTTTGGTAAATCAGCTTTTTTGTTTGTTTCTTTTTTTTATAATACAAGAAGAAAAATATACTATTTCACTCAGGTTGTTAATCTGCTTCATGAGTTTTCGTTTCTACAAGTTCAGTAAACACAAACATGTTCATACGGCCCATTATTTTCAGAAGCTTGAAACTGATAAGCCGGTATCATACATCATTAAATATGAGTCCAAGATTATATAATGCATGTATATATATTTTTTTCTTAATTTATTGTTACCTTGTGGAAAAAAAGCCGTTTACATCTCACAGTGGAATCAAGAAAATAGATGCAGTATACTGCCAAGTATTTCTCATGTTATAGAAATTGTTGGATTCTTATGTGACTGGACAAGAAATATCTGTTTCTAGCCACATTTTATAAAAATGAAATGAATTATATGGAGGTAAGCAAGCCTTCAGTCTTGTCTTTGAGTATTATAAAAACCCAATGGTTTGAGGAAAACAAACCAACAGTTTTTCTTGGCATGTTCCTTCCCAAAATTTGTTTTACATATGAACCAAATTTCCCATGATTTTTTTACTACTTGAGAAATCAGACTGTGTACAGACATAAAGGAGAATGTAAAGAGCTTGTTGCATGTGTAAGTGTTCATGATCTCTGCTCATAGTAACAATTCTTCAAGCATCTTGCTTAATCCATTTTAATCTACTTAAATATCAAAAACAGCTGATAATATTTTCTTGCTTAAAAAAAGTCCAGGCACCTGGAGATGACATCCAGGATATTCCTTTAAATGTGTTAGTTTAGACCTACTCTATGTGCACTTTGTGCACTAATTTCAGACAATCCTTTTACTTTGTACTCAGATTTGAATGCAACTTAAAGTGGCCTACTTTAGAGCTATTCTTGCATGCATAAATACAATAAAAAAAAAAAAAAAAAGTGGTGTTAGATGTTTGGAAGGGTTCATTTGCTGAGGTATTTCATTAAATAGGAGGAAGACAAAATACAGTTATCAAAAAAGAAAGTTTCCTCCATTAAATGTGGATTCATTATTCATGTGAAATATTATTTGATTTCCTCTTCAGAATCACAAAGATAATATTTTTCTGCAGTCTTCCAAGTGAGATTTGGAAGCTTGGAAGTATAGCTCTTGCTAAGTATCAGAATAGGATTGTGTGACTAACCAAAACTATTTGGTGCATGCAGATGTTGCTTCCATATTAATTTTCAGTGCATTGAATGTAATGATTAAATGCAGCACAGATTAATTTTTGAGCCTGGTTTAATAAAATGTAAGTGTTTGACTCAGGAACATTTGTTTAATGGGAGTTTTACTGTAAACTGTATAAGCTCATTAAGAGACTTATGGATATCTCTTCTGAAAAATGATGTAAATTAATATAGTTTTTAAAGAAAAAGAAGGAATGGTATCATGGGTGTAGCTCAGACACAATGAAAGAAAGCACTTTCTAGTATTCTCTGTGTAATATGCCTGCAGTTCTGACAACTCAACTGGCACTGATCTGAATTTTACAAAATTAGCTAAATGAGATGCTGTTATACAAGCAGAATTAGGAAATGGTTCTTTTGTCTCTGGATTAGTTTAATGACATCTCTGACATCTGTGTCCTGTGATATTTATCAAGGATGCATTTTTGTGTAGAATAGAAGACAAAATCAACAATATAATCAAGCTTACTGCACACCTAATTTAAGCACTTTTTCCTGTCACATTCTTCAGTTATTCAGAGTCATGCAGCTTAAGTTAGGAGAACGAGTACCCAGATTTAGGTCCAAATTCTGCTAAGAGAAATGTACTTCAAAAGGTCTTTTCAAATCATTTAAACTACTTATTTACATAATAGCATGTACACATGAGGCATCTGCCACAAATTTGCAACATATTTGGTTTAACCTAAATCTGATTTTGGTCTGATTTGTACTGAAGGAAAATAGAAAAACACACAAATGGCAAGACACATACTTTAGAAATAGGGATTCATTAAAAAGATGTATTGCAACTTAAATTTAATGTTTGTTCAGAGAGTTGTAATTAACCTAATTATAGAATGAATTTATACTTTTATGCAAAAATAATCTTCATTATCTTTCTTAATTAACACTGTGTTTTTAACACCATAGCATATATGTGCATTTTCATATTGTTCTTAGATGAGCTGTTTTCTGCAGTATAACAGTCGTAGTTTTTTGCTATTGTCTTTTTTCGCCCCTTGAATTCCTTGAAGGAGGCAATTACTTTTTCCTCTTTTCTCTTTTCT
>VWPU01000003.1:0-67471 GCA_013398955.1 Callaeas wilsoni | reverse complement strand
GGGGCGGAGGCGGCGGCGGGGGGAAGGGTTGGCGCGGCCGGGCCGCCCGCGGGCCCCTCCGCCGTCTGCCCGGCTCGCCGTGGCCCGGGCAGGGCCGGCGAGATGCGGCACCTTTTCCTCCCGCGGCGCTCTCCGCTCCCACCCCGACGGCCTCCCCGTCCTGCCGCCTTCCCCGGGCTTGGGGCTCGGATGGGGCCTCGGACAATGGTGCCGGCCGCCTTTTGTGCTGCCCCCCGGGGCGGTGGCGGCCCTTCCGTCGGGGCTGCCCTGCCCTCGCCCCGCGGTGCCGCTGCCGCACACGGAGGCCTGTGCTGGTGCCGAGGACCGCTCCCACGCTCTGATGAGCGTTGTTACAGTGTGCTGTGCTGACCCGTTTTGTTCCCTGTCCTACCGTGTATCAACCTCTTTTTTCTTTTCAATTTTTATATTTTATTTTTAAATGCTGGAAGGCACATCAGTAATGGTCTGCTGGGCGTCTCCGTCTAAATGGGGAAGGAGTGTGGTGCTCGGTAAGGCTAATGGGGTAGTAGTTTACTCCTCGGAATTGGAGCGTTTCAGGGTTATTGGAAGCTTTTTCCCTAGAGGTGTTCCAGAGGTCTTCAAATCTGCGTGTCATTATCGGAGACATCTTCAGTTCTACTGGCAATTGAAAGAGGAAATCCCAAATCTCGTGTTTAAGTTTCTGTGATAGGAAAGGAAGGGGGAGGGAGCTCTAAAATCAGGCTAGGATTGAAATCGGCTTAGGATTCGCTAGAGTGAAAACCTAAATATGTGTCAGATTACTTTGACTTCACCTGAGGGTGTTTTCCATGCTTCTGTTGATTTTATCACTTAACTTTTATAATCAGTAGACTGGAATTTTAGTCCTGTGAAAGCACATTTTGTATTTTAGCAGAATTCACACTTCCGCTGCTATTGTTTGGGTGGAGACAATTTTATGCAGGTCAGGCTTAGCAGCAGCAGTGTCTTTAAGATGACATTCACAGTGTAAAATAATCTTTAATTTTTATTTAACTCTGCAACAATGAATCTTTCTCACAGAAAATATTACATGTAAAGAGTATGATAACTTCAACACTTCTGGCTAACATTAGTAAATGTTAAAAAGTAACTAAAAATTGCCCATCCTTCTGTTTAGCAGTTGCTTCTCAGGGTAAGGAGGGGGCGTGGTGCATTTCTTTTTCCCCTTCTCATCCAGTGAGGCTCTTCCTGCTGCTCCTCATTCATTTTGTCCTTGTCTCATCTCTCCGTATTGGTTACCGGCTTTGTTGCTGCTTTCTCAGTCATTGGCCTGAATCCATCAGAGCTCTAAACAGGGAAAGGTTAGGTATGTTCATGCCTAGTGTGAACTGATCTGTCATCCACGCTTGCTTATATTATAGCATGCCCGAGACTAGGGGAATTAAATATCTGCCTCCATGAGGAGGAAGGAGGGAATGGACCGCCTAAGCTTTGCTGAGATTACTTCTGCCAGACCAGCTAAGGTAGCTTAGCTCTCATTTCCCCCTGAAGGGGAGTAATTATTTTGGAGTAGTGTATTTGCTGTTATGGAGAAGTATATCCCTAGGGTTGTCTTCCAGTGTGCTGACTGATTTCCTTTCTGTGGCTGAGCCTAAGACTGGTGCAGAGCTCCAGTAATGGTAATGTAGGTAAAGCTGTCATATCTGCTTTTGAAATGGTTAAAATCTAGGTAACATACTTCTTTTGCACTAAGAAATAGATAAAATGCAGAGGTATTTTAACGTTGTATACCTATGGACATCTGCTAAAATGAAATTTAGGTTCATTTAAAGGACTTCTGAAGATTGGAAATGTTTCAGTGTCTTTCAAAACAACTTAATTTGTATTAAATGTCTGAGATTTTCTACTAAACCTCCTTTTGGACTCTTTTCTGATCCAGGTATTTAAAAGTTCATGTTAAAAGTATCCTTCTGGAGTAAACTTTATCTAACTTAAGTCTCTAAAAGTAAAACAGTGTAAGCTAAGTTTAGAGTGGAGAATACATGAGCACAGCAGAGCTATATAATTGCCATTAGTTACTGTGCCTCTCTTGAGGAACTGGTACACAGACTGACCTGCTGATTGCACAGGTTGTCTCTATGTAGTGAAAGTTATTGGCTCTCCGCAAAGTATTTATTTTCTGAACCAAATATACTTAATTCCCAACTGTTAGCAATTAAATACACTTGTTTTGCTCCCTGTGCTGCAGTAAAGAGTTTTACAGAGATCCTGCCTCCAATTTTCTGTACTCAGCTTTGGAAATTAGGAGGCATCAGTGCTTTCATTGGCATTGATCTACATCTTCTCATTTTGTCAAATTCTATCAAAGAGAAATGAAGTGTTTAGAATGATGGCATAATAAATCATGGTCTGATATCTAGATTATATCCTCTGGAAAATTTAAAATATTCAAAGCTGTACAGTCTCAGTTTCAGTTTGAAAACAGTGGCACTTGAGTCACCTTGTGCCTGGAAACAGTCATTACCTTTGAACACATCCTTTAGTAATCTTCCTTTGACTGCTATTAAATACTTGTGAGTTCCTATTGATCCCCTCTGGGTACAGACTCTTCTGGCAGACCAAAATACTTACTCCTTTAATTTGTAGTTAACTCATATTTTATTACTGGGTTTGCTGGGCCATATAATTGTCTTTGCTTTTTCTTAATGCAACTTTAAGGGAAACAGAAGATGAGTACGTACTTTTGGATTTTGTTACGACAGACCTCAGTACCCCATGCAGCTTTTCATAGTGCTTTTCTAAGAGCAAAGGAACAGATCTGTTGAGCAGAAATCAAAGCTTCCAAATCTTTGACCTGCACAGGTTCGTTCTCTGTTTTCTAGTTTCAGGTTTGGGTGGAAGTTCCATACATCTTTGTTGTCGTCCTCTTTTACAGAGCTAGAGTTGTTGATAGTGAACTGGAATTCTGATTTTGGGGTATTAATACTTGCAAAAAGTATTTAGCCCTCAAAAGGGATAATAGCAAAATCAAATGCCAGAAATTAAGTGTTCTTCAATTAATATGAGTTTCTGTTCTTTCTTTTATTAGTGAGATTTTTCTATTTTTATAGGTACTGACATGTGATTAGCAGCAGACAAAGTTAACCTCAACCTGCAGAGCAGATCAATAAGGAGCCAAGACACTCATGGCTTCATCTGGACAAACAACTGCCAGTTCTCTCCTCACAGCCTTCTGAATTCTGTGTTCTCCTGAGATGCGAACGAGGTTTTTGAATTGTTGCACATATAATGAGAAGGCTTTCCTGTGTTGATTATGGACATGAGTCTTAAGTCTCAGTGGTTGGTTTTTTTTTTTCTAAATATCCAGCACTGATTATTCCAGTACAGTTGAGGCTTTACAGGACAAGATTAAACAGTTGCAATCACTTAATTTGTGACACCCATTGTAACTGCTGTGTTTATTTGTTTATATTGGTATCTATGCTAGCCTAGCTTTTAGAAAACCTAATTTGAACCTTCTGATTTTTGCTGTTCTTCAGCTTCATTCTTTCCTTAGTAACATCCTTCTTAGCCTTATTTACTCCTTCAATGTCTTGGATTAGAAATGTTGCTTACTCTTTATTACAGTAGCAGTCACCCATTTGTTGACTCACAGTTCTCATGTTTAAGGTGGTGGATCAAACAATCAGCCCATTTCTTTCTGTCAGGATTAGTCAGCATCCCTGACTAAAACTGAAGAAAAATTCTTGATAAGCAGAGGTGTTACAATTTGTTGGGCTGTCTGCTTGACTTGCTGATGTTTTTTGTGTATGATATTATGAGACTATGGGGTCATGTAATTAACAAAGTGCATATTTAATTAAAACTCCATGTGCACTCATTTAAAAGGAAACAAACCAACCAGAGAAAAAATCCCTAAACCTAGTAAGGAGTTAGTGTGTTATAAATGGAGTAACTTTATGTAAAACCACTTAAATGACTGGGATTAAAACTTCCTTTCTGTATACTTGTCATACCCCTAGTCATAAGTTAAAAGAAGACAAGTGCTTGATCTTCTGTTGCTTAGGCTGTAGGGTTATCCTTCTGAAATTTCTTGAGGGCCATTTACCAAAAGGAAATACAGCCACTGTCATCTTTCACCTACTCCTGCTCTATTTGATTTTTAGTTTCAGAAGTCCTGGTCACTGATGTCTTTTCCCCAGTTACAGGCAGTTGTATCACCTTTTAGTCTGTATCACCTTTGGGATCAGGAACTTTGAAGTATACATTTTTATTCTGTATCTTCAGCATCCTCACCCCAAATGAGGCAGAGAAAGAAAGTGGATTTAGCCCAGATCTCCATCATCAACTCTGGCAGATTCAGTGTATTTACTGCTCCTGCATTGCTAACAGTCAGGATCTAGTTTTTGAGGATGCTTGAATTCATTCCCATTTTTCTATCATGCTGCCATGAATTTTTTGCAAGCAGAGGGACGTCATTCTGGGGAGGCCAAATTGCTGCAGTCTCTAGGCAGCTGGGAAAAGGTACAGGTTGACTTAAAACCATGTTCCATACCTGCGCAGTGTTTGCTAATGAGTGGACATGCTGCTGCCAGCTCATTTCTGGATGCTGTTCTGGGCACTAAGTAGAATTTTTGCTCTCTCCCTGTACTCCTCTCCAAGGCTTCCTGAAACAAGTAAGGGTTGTAGCAGTCTCAGAAATCGTGTTACTCCTAGCTACTTTGTACCAATCCAGTTTCTTTCAAGATTTCACAATACAGATTGATCAGCTCTTTGCCTTTCACTTTAACACAGGAAATGATACCAGAAGGGAGTAGGGCTTTAGTAGCTTTAAGGTGCTATGGACCTGCTGTCTTAAAAAGTTCACTGGCTTGTTGAGCCTCAGTAGCTTAAGTGAAAACAGAGGTGTCAGGTAACTTCCTGTTGAAAACTGGATGTAATACAAGATCCAGTACTCATGCAGAGTTTCTAACTCCAGCTGCTTCTTTATTGCACTTTAAACCCAGAATATATACTCCTGGGAGAATACACGTGTACGTGTTTGTACCTTGGAAAGAATTACAGGGATAGGAAGTAAGATACATATGTGGGAAGCCTCTTTGGTTGCTATTGCTGCAGAATTTTCCAAGCTTTAGAGTGCAGGTAAATAGTACAATGCCGTGAAATGTTTGTGACTCTTGGCAGAAAGCAAACACCTAATAGGTTCATTCAGATGTACTGTGTAGTGTTTTCCTTGAGGTTCAAAATCAATTGAATGCATTGCATTTTAAAAGATTTAAATGCACAGATACATTAGGAAATCATTGTTTATTTCCAAAATACCTGTGGAGAATGCAATTTGGAGATGGTATCTCGTGATGAACGTAATCTTCATAAGCTGATTGGGATCTGTGCTTACTGTATTGAGGCCCAATTATTGCTGTTTGCTGTTGTGATATACCAAGCCTCTGGTAATCTTCCTGTAATTACAGAAATTGTTTTTCTTCATTCTTGTGTATATCTAACAGTATGGCAGTGGCACTGGTATCTCTAAAGCTTCTTTTATGAAAGGATTGATTTTTAATTTGTAGAATATTGAAGTCTGGTCACAGCTGGTAGCAGTGTAACAGACTAGTTTTAAAGAGCTGTTTAACTATTTTTTACGTAAGTTCTTAGAGGTTTTTATAATATTTGTACAGTTCCAGCTCACATCCAAGCAGGATGTTTTGTCCTCTAAAACTGTGTTATATGAAAAGATAGCAATTAGGAGGATGCACTAGCTACAAGTAAGTGATCAGATTTGTATTTGTTGTGGGATTAGAAGTGGAATGAGGCATCTAATTTACAACAGGCTAGAGGAGGCAATGAACTAGTAGATGATGGGGTGTGTCATCAAGTAGTAAAGACAAATTGTCGACTGACCTGATTTGAAAACCAAATCCCGTATCTTTTCCAAGAATAGAGTCTGTCAGTTGTTTCCAAAATACCTGATGTGGGAAACTCTGATACTGAATTGATATTCCTGATTACTGATGTAATAGCAGAAACTGGGCTTTGTATTCCATTTCACAAAATTTGACATAATTAGTCAAAAGCACTGGTTTCTTCCAAAAAGTTAGTTCTGCATCAGAACCGCCTGTGCCTTGGAGTGAACTAGTTGCCAAGCTCTTCATATTTCTTTAATTTTCTGCTCCCTTAGCTTCCTGAGCCAGCCCTTCACATCTGGAGAAGACCAGTGGTGGCTCAAAGAGGTCAGTGTGAAGGGCAGAAGGTTTATCTTGTCTAGTGGTATTTAACTGTTGGATTGTTATCCCTTCACAATCAGATTAACACCATTAAATCTGCTGGGGAGGCTCTTCTGGGTCACTTGACACTTGTCTTCTTTCTCAGGCTAAGCAAATGTTGCAGTCAGCTTTAAACTTGATTTTGTGTGTATTTAAATAATACAGCAAGTACAAAATAGGAATATATAATGTACTAGTGGCTGCAGAACAGGAGACAAATTTGTATCTTCTTCATTCAAACACCTGTTACTGAATTACTCATTTCCCTCATACTCTGCCATGTCTCATCAGCTGAGGACCTCTTGAGCATTTTTAACATTGGTTATTGTCAGATTCAGTAACAGGTGGACTTTGGAGGTGGTGATAGAGTAAGTGATTTGCAAAATCAGTTTGGAGAAACAGCTTCCTTTCAAGACTTGTAAGCCTTGATGGAGATGTGTCTTATTGAGTGTTCAAGCCCCACTGCAAACTTGCTGGTGTGGAACATAAAGCTCATCTGTATGAGAGGAAGGTGGTCAGTCACAGAGGGTGCTAGGGTGGCTTGTGCCCAGGTTTTTAGAGGTGCAATGTCAGATTTCACGTTTGCAGTTCTTGGGAGTCCTAGTCCTTGCTTTAGTCAACTACAGTGTAAGTCAGAAGGTTGATGAAATTCTGCAGAATTGTTGTCTTGCTGAGGTAACTGAAGTCTCCCTAACCAGCAGATACTCTTTGCATGCAGCTTTTGGCATCAGAGCCTCTCACTTCTTTTCATGCACGTGTAATGTTAGATGCAAAGTCAGTGGTAGTGATTTCTCTGCAATAAAAATCTGACTTTCAGCCAGATACGGAAGGCTTTCCACATCAAGAGAGGATCCTGAAATGAGAACCCTGCTGTGATTCATCAGGATCCTGTTAACCACTATTCGCCAAGTGTGCAAGAAGAATCTGTAGTGCTCATATCACTGATCAAACAGCACTGAACAGCAACCTTCCAGACAAGAAGAGACATTAAAGGAGTACTGACATGTGCAATCAATGTGACAGCACCTTTTTTTTAATGGAAGGATGTATAAATTGGAATTTTGACGAACTGAAGGAGTCCTCAAGGAGAGAAGTATGATACCCAAAATGTTCAAGTAATGTAAGCACACAGATTCTATGTTTCTGTCACATTAAAAAGTGAGGTAGAAGCATCTAGAATTCAGGATACTGAAATGATTAAATCAAAAGGGCAGCTGACAAGGTTCATAAGATTGTGGGATCTTGCTAGAGTGTATTTTCGAATTCCTAATGCTCCATCTTCTTCCTGCGTTGTCAGCTGGGTTTGTTGTTTTCTCTTGCATCTTGAGCAGAATGATCTCTTCATAGATTTAATTAGGCAGCTAGCACATGTTTAATCTTTTTTTGCCTTTTGATTATATCTTTCAGAAAACAGCAAAGGAAATCTGATTTCATTTGAGCCATGTAATATTATACCAAAAAAGTCTGCTGTGGTTGAATATAGCCTAGCTCTCTAGGGACTTGATTTGTTGGTTTTCTTTTGTGGCACCCTGTGAATTTATGCAAATTGCAATTATTTTCCCATTTTATAGATGAAATAACAAAACTTTTTTCCCCACTTCAGAGGGAGGTGCTTGTAAATATATCATGGATTCATAGAATGATTGTCTGAGGTACTTTGATATTACAGTTGAAGATTGTTTAAGTATCTGAAAAGGGAGTGTCTTGATTCAAACATAGATTGCACAAGAAAGTATCTGACTAGTATTTAGACTTGGATTTTTTTTTTTTTCTTCATAAGGGAAACTAGTATAAATATTTGGCAAGCTTAAGAATGGCTGGTCTTCTGGTGTTTGCCCCAGAAATCTGTTAAGCCTTTCTGACCAGACACTTAATTTTGTAATGAATTTCTTGAAAGTAGTTATCTAAAATTTCATGTAAGTTTTTATGTTTGAAAGTATTTAAATCTTTATGTTGATCCGAAGATCAAAATTTTAGTCAGTTGTTTGCACCTAGTTACCATGAAAGGGCTTAATTTTGCTCTGCTGCTTTCATGTCCTGTACACAAGTGAATATGGTATTTTGTCTGTGAAATATGGTATGAGGTGGTGGATTTGGTTTCTGGTAACGTCTGTTAGTAATGTATTATTAGTAAAAAAATGGAACTATACCTGAGTTGGTCTTCTAGACTCTCCTTCAGACTCTTCTAGTCTTCTGGACTGCGGAAGGGAAAAGAGCCTCCTCGTTTGCGGAGACAGTCAGGTTTTTCGCTTGACTAGACAGCTCTGCTACTTTCCCTGCTCAATAAAGGAATGGGAGGGATGCTTGCTTAGAAACTTTAGGAGAAAACAGAGGGGGTGTCATGTCTTGGGTGAGACCAAGGAGTTGTGTAGGTACTTCATTTGTTCTCCCTCAAGGACAGGTTAAGCTTCTCTTTCCAGGAAACTCTAAGGCATTTACTACACTGCTCATGCAATCTAGGAAAATAACAAATTACCTTTTTAGAAATTTGTGTACTGGCAAAAGCAGGTTCCTGTTACATGAAACTACCAAATCTCAAATCCTTGTACCTATAATGTGTCAAGAAGCCTAATCTCCTAACTTTCAAAAGAAGTATGAATAGGAATCACTTGTAATTAGACTATCTTTGTTTCCACTATTCTTGGTGTTTATTTGGTGTATTACAGTCTTCAAATAAGGCAGAGCTGGCATCTTTGTGAAATTCAGTATGCCCTGCTCCTTCCAAAAGAAACAGGAGAAGAAAAACTTGGTGCAGGTATCCATCAGTTTCTTTTGGGCTGCAACATAAATGACCAGACACCGCAGTTAAGTTTTTCAAGGTAGACCCTTGTCAAAATGGAGATGGCAAGTGACTGCATTGCCACTGCTTTTTGAGGCATTCTGTGCACAGGTTCCTCGCCCTGTTAGGACCACCAGTCAAAAGTAGCACTTGGAATTATTTGGTGATCCTTGCTGCCTGCCTGTTGGTTTCCGCAGACCAGCTGTTGCATGGTGATGAGTTTATTTTGGGATGCTGTTGAATTACCTGGAAATTTGATTTTGCCTTCAGATGGAGCCCAAATGGGTGTGTTGTGGTCTTTGGTCTGATGTCAGTAAAGGTGTGATTAACAGTGTTAAGATCTACATCTCAATGGAAGTGCTGTAAAATTTTTTGACAGGATATGATGTCCTTGATTCACACAACAGTAGTAACTGGAAATCTACTAGATTTTGTATTCCTTCCTTGAGTTTTGATGTTGAGTAGAGAATTCCAGCTCTTCTGTTCTGTATCAAACCAGGAGATAACGTGTTCATTGTATTCCAGACTGCTTCGTGTCCTTCAGTATTGGTGCAATTTGTGTTGAATGCAGCCAACTAGCTTCAAGTCCAGTCTCCAAGAGTGTTGTTTGGTAGGTGTGTACTTGTAAACTGGGTAATTGGTACATGGGAATGAGAACAGGAGTGCTCACTTCTCGCTTCTTTGCTGGTAGTAGCTCAGTATGGAGGTTAAACAGCTGCAGAGAGGATATCAGGACCTCGAAGAATATCCTTACGAAAGAGCTGGTAAGAAATGAACATAGCAATTGCTTTTCTGCCAAGATCTTTTGGAGCAGTAGAAGCAGACAGTGTGGATGGGCAGCTCTGTCTGCTTCCACAGGGCTTTCAGGTGAGTCAGCATCATGAGCAGTAATAATTGGAGGTTTGTGGCTTTCCATATTGGCATGAGAGTCTGACTTCAGTGAGTCATTACCCACCACTAAGTAAAAGAGTTACGGTAGATCTCTCATTCATCCAGTTTGCTGAGGCTAACCAGGTTCAGATACTTGAATTATCTTGCCACAGACTAGTTAACAAAAGGCAGCTGGGCTTAATTTTAGGGGCCCCAAACTGGGGATTAAAAAAAAAAAAAGTGTGGCACCTCCAACTGTAAAAGAACTAGTTTTCTTTCAGTGGCCTTTATTAACCCTGAGGAACATAGGTCCCAGACAGATCATGGCATAAAATACAGTTGCATAAATACTGCACTCTGCTCCTAATGTACCTAGTACTGTGTTAAATGTTACAAGCCAGAAGGAAGCTTTAAAATATTATGGTCCTGCAGCACACAGAGAATCTCAACTAAGTTTTAATATCTTCTGCAAAATAATAGAATGTTTACCTAAAAGAGGAGCAAATACCTTTTGGGTCAAATAGTAATAAAGTGAAATAAAACTGTCTTGGAGTATCAGATCAAGGTACAGACACATTTTAAGTTTGTTTGGCTGCTTTGGTAGATCTGTTGCTTGTACTGTGGAATCTATGCCCCCTGCCTGCATTTTAACTGGGTCAGCATAATTTAATGTGGAGCTGTGATAGCAAAGCCACAAGTGAAGTTGTTCTAACTTTGTAGTCTATACAACTGGAAAAAAAATTCCCATTTTTTTCTTAGAAGAACAATTTAGAGCTTTATATGGGAGCACTTGGTAATTAGTTAAGTCTCAAAATTGGGCTTGGGGAAGTCTGCCTAGAACATACACTGGTTAGGGGAAAAAAGATGGGTAATAATCCATGATGCCTGTAAGTGAGGGAATAAACCTAGCTAGAAGGGTTAATTTGAACTAAACATTTGGTTTACTTTGGCATGTTTCTATGTCCAAAAGAACTAGATGGAATTGGTGTGCAGAGCATCATTGTTTTTAATTCCGCCAGTTGTGCTTAAGTAGTTGCATTCAAATCATCATGATGCAGTCCCAGAATTCTTCCCTCCTGTATTGTGATATACTTGCAATTCTTGGAGTAAGCTATCTGCACTTTGAAAATCTGAACAGGTAGAACAGCAGCATCACCTCCTGTCAGTCTCCCTTTTGTCACTTTGTTTCTATCTGAAGCCAGCTGTTATCAGAACAAGTAGAACAATATCATCAGTTTAAACCTCAACTTTACACATACTAATTAGATGCCTATCCAAATTAGGAATATTTAGCTTCTAATGTTAACCGAAGATAGGCAGCTGACAATCTTAATCTTCTCATCAATTGTATACAAACAAACATTTTGATGAGTTTTTTTCCTGTCCCAAACCAGCCCGGCTCCTGAGGCTTCTGCATTTTCATGTGCATTGCAATATTTCATGCTTGTTAAAAGGTGTTGTCAGGGAAGGAATGTGGAGAAAAGGCCAGTAAAGCAGTTTCTAGGGAAGAACAGTGTTTACTTCATCAATACAAACATCACCTTTTACTGTCTTGCACTCGCACCTATGTTGTGAGGTATATAAATTGTACTCTAGGATATGCAAGAGGGAAGGTATTAGTTAAATCCAGTCCAACTGTTGGAATTGGGCCAGTTTTTTTCTTTCAGTTAGGCAGGTGGAAGTAGTCTAGAATTGACTTGCAAATGCTAAGCTGTTTGGGTACCCTGTATGTTTAATCAAGCTGCTTTACTAACCCAGCTATGTGTTCAGGATGCTCTTTCCTCTAAACGTTTAACTTCTGATTTTCTGAGACCTGTTTCTGTAATGTTGAGAGGCAAAAGCAGAAATAAAGAATTTAAGGATGTTTGTAGATGCAGAGAAATTGGAATTGGTCAGTGAATTTGTTCTCTCTATTTAATAGCTGAATTTTCAAAGGAATTAAATGCACATCTTACTAAAGTTCCTGGAAACGTAACTTTTGTATCCACAGAATAGCCAAAGCTGACATTGGGCTGTGGTGTTCATCTTGTCAAGATGATCCTGGCTTTCCCACTTCCATGGGCTAGCTCGAGGCTGATATGTGCTGGCCAGCGTGCAGGAGAGTGGGAGTAGGCAGCTAGCTGGTTGTGGGGCAGCTGGCAGTATTGACGTGCCGGCTGGATAAAAACATCTGTTTCCTGCCTCTTCACTTCTGATGGTTTGTGGACTTGCTTGCTCAAGTTGTAATGGAAGTGGTCTAAATGTGTTGATTAAAAGTTGACACTGCTGAGGTATCCCACTTAATGAGGTGGATGCTCAGGATGAGCACCATGCTGAGCTCCCTATTTTGTTGTTACAATGGTAGGTAGATTTTTAGTTGTTAAATGCTGTTTATGCTTTAATCTTCCTTCTGACACAATTAATATAGCTAAAAGTAGTTAAAATTATTAAAATTCATACCACTTACTGTTGCGGCGTTTGATTATTTTTTTTTCTGTGCAGAGAATGTACATTATTAAGCACCTTGTACATGAAACTTAATTTTAAGGATTCTGTATCCCAGCATACAAAACAAAATGTAATGACCTGACCTTCTGTCTAGTTGTATCATCCACACATTTAAATAGTTTCAGTTTGCTGATTTGTACTGTAACTGGACGTGAAGCAATCTTACCAAGTGTCCAGAATTCCGTGACTCCAAAACTGACATACTTCAAGGGACTTTAAAGTGTTTACAATCAATTAAGATTGATTTTTAGATATGAAGTAGAAACTTAAAATTAACAGAAACCCTAAGACAAGTTCCGATATTTAATTGTGAATGAGATTGAGCTTGCTTAGAGTAGTAACATTGTTTTAAATCATTCTTTCATAAATGGAAGACTATTCTGACTGCTTTGTCTAAGATGTGATTTTTGTCCTTTTGAATTAGCTTGATTTTTTTTTTTTTTTTTTTTCCCCCCTGTAGCCTTGTATAACTGTAGTAGGGTTTGGGGTTGTTTGGGTTTTTGTTCCCCTCTCACTCTGGTACAACACTCTGCATTATGTATTTGCTACAGAGGATTTTGAAAAATGTTATCTTGTTCTCGTGTACAAGTACAGCTGATTGGTTTTTGGGTTCCTTGAATTTTTTTAATTTTTTTTTTTTTTTTTTAAGTTTACAGAAGCTGTATGGGTTGCCTTCTCAGGTAGCTTAGTGTATTATGCAGTTAAATGTTTTTTATGTTAAACAAAGGCTCGAAAAGCTTGTTAGACGTACCTCCTTAGAATCTCAATGTTATTGAATGCTTCAAAGTAATCCTTATTTTTTCCAGAAAGGTCTGCATGACCCGTGGTAAGGAACCAAGTGGCAGTGTGACAGCAGTGGTATTGACTCTTTTAACACAAAATGAGCATCCTGTGCACCTCCTTAGGGAGTTTCATGAATGGTACTGGTGAGGCATGTGTGGTTCCGTGAAAGGTTCCCAAATATTTAATCATTGAAAAATAATTCTTTGAATGTGCTGGCGGTAGAGCGTATGCTGATAATTCAGAATTTCAGAGGCCGTTGCTTTTTGATATCAAGAGTTTTATGCAGATTTGTGTTCTGTCATAAAACAAATATCAACTGAAAAATGAGGAATACACTTCCCTTCCTCACAGGTGGCTGAAATGGAACTTTTGAGTTTCTTGTCATTTTCTTGTTGAGAGAGAGATACCACCCTTGTTGAGAGATCTGAAACACTGATCTGATGGGGACAGCTGTATTCTGTGTTGCTTCTGCCCACTAAGTGTGTCAAAGGCTGTTTTACAGGGACTGTGGTGTTCTTTTCCTCTTTTTTTTTCCCCAAGGTCTAGTGCCTCTTAAATCTCTTTGTCTTTTGTCAGCTTAGCATTTTTCTGTTTTGTATCACAGTAAAACAAAGTTCCTTGTTGGTGCAGCCCTTAACACAGCAGCCCTAATACGTGCAGTGATTTACTGCTTTGGCATATGAAATTAATTTCAGATTTGAGGGAACTAGGAGTTATTTTTCCTTCAGGTGGAACATGTTAGGGAGAGATTCTTCATGTGTAACTATTTGTATCTGACTTTGGAAGAGTATTCAGAAATTCAGGGTAGAAGTGAAACACTGATTTATCTAACATCTAGCAGATCTTTTGGGGGTTTTTTTTGTGCTTTATTTTATAAAATAACAAAATGATGAGGAATTTGAAATTAGAAATACTGCTCAGCATCTACTTTTGACTTGTAACAAGACTTAGAGTACTTGGCACATTACCGTGGTTATGTCAGCCTGTCAAACACACTGGTAAATAATTGTTCCTTACATATGGTGAACTGGGGAAGAAATCTCTTGTTACAAAAGCCTTATGAACTTAAATCTGCCTTGAGTCATGTATAACAATTGAGATGCAATGTTGTAGCACAGCTTGGTAAGTGTTGTGTTCTTGTTTCTTAGTAGTATGTGCTGACTGGTAGTTACTCATTTTTACTATTTGCTCTTAGTGCATGGTGCATTAATACCTTGTGTTTAGGGGTGTCCTCATGGTTCAGATGCTGCAGCTGTCATTGTTTTTTGATTTGTAGGATTTTGCCTATGCCATGTTTTCCCTGTCTGAGATTTGGTGACTGTATTTTTTATTCAGTGAAACCGTTCAGCCTTGGCTTGGGGGTTAGTGTTGAGATGTGCTGTTTCAGTGTTCCATGAAGTTACTTGTTTGAGTACATTATGCTGAGAAGTGACCGTAGTCAGAAGCTGTGTATGTCAAAACCTGTCTTAGATCCATTGGTAACCTCTAGCTAGGCTTCAACTGCGTGGTATCTATAGACTTCAGCAGATGTCCTCCCAGCCTGGAAGCTGGGAATTAATCCTGGGTTAAGTTGCAGAAAAATTTTATCTCTTCTCTCTGTTTTATCTGATCTATATTAGCTAGGGAAAATGTTTAGCCTTTCTGCTAGTGTATAAATCCATTGTAAATGCCTGTCAGTTCCCTACATGGTGGGTCTTGCAGGTTGTGTAAAAGTGTGTTATTCTGCTTGCAGTGGCAATGATTCCTTGAAGGGAGGCTAGCAGTGGTACTTAACGCTGCTTCTTTCATATGCTGTTGCATTTTAATATGTGTGCTTCTTCTGAGGCTGTAGGAAGGTGCTGATGACCTGCTGTATTTCTAAAATGGTTCATCTGAAACACAAGCTTTAAATACTTTCCTTTCAAGAAATGCCAAATCAGGACAAAAAATTATCTGAATCATTTAAGTCTGTTTTTTGGGGAATAAAATCTGGGCTTTGCCTATCTTCTCGTCCTATCCTGTCCCACTCTCCCTACTTCATCTCACCGCATAAGATTGGAAATTGTGCCTTTTGGTCTGCAAGTTTTAAAATCTTCCAAAAGTCCAGCAAGAGTATCCAGAATATGATGCTATAGTGCTATATGGGTACCTGCATTTCTTGTAATCGGATTAAGTTGAAACATGTTTTAGGTCTTTCAAGGCAAGGATGACTAAATTGTGGGCATTCAGAGTCTTATCATAGAGCAGTCTGTCACTAGTGTATCAGCTCCAATGGTAAAGAGGAGAAAATCAAGCTGGGCAACAGTCTGGAGAAATCCTCAGTAAGCAGCACGAATAAAACTAGGTAATCAAGCCAATGTAAAGTGCATTCATGTGTTTTTCATGTACAGTCTGTAATTGCCACAATTAACAGGTATGAATTAAGTGGAATCCATGGTCTTAAACACAGTGATATGCAGTGGTCATCTCATATGTCAGGGACACGAAGAGTCGGGTTAGAAACAGTGTCAGCAGACTTAAGGCAAAGAGCAATGATCATGATCCAGCCGGGACAACCAAGTTCAACTGCCAGAATGCACCACAGACTCTTGGGGAACTTCAGTCCCGTATGCTTGCAGGAAGACTGTAGCCCCAACATTGTATCACTGATTCTTGGATGATCCTGATGACCCTGACAAACAGATGTTTTTTAAAGATGCTGTGCCAGTAGGAGACTCTGTAAGACTGGGAGCCTTTAGTTTAGTGGAGGGCAGATAACACTCAGTTCCATGGAGTTAAGACTGATATCCCAGTTATCAACCTACTTGCTCTGTAATTAGAGAGGCAGCACTGGACTTAGTGGTGAGTACTGCCTGTTCTGCCTTTTAAAGGAGGAAGGTAAAAAGAAAATGTACCAGAGCTGCTTTAAAAGAGAAAACACTCACAGTAGGTTTCAAAGGAAATACAAAAGATCAGCTGAAAGGATAAAACCCAGGTAGTATGGAGATTGCCTAAGAGTATTAGAGCTAAGAAAATCTGTGGTACTGGTCAGCAAAAATGTCTGCAGAGGTGATAACCTTTTTTTATGGATCTTTCTAAAGAGCTCTCTAAATGAGGAAACGGTGGGAGATTCTTGCACATTAAATGTGAAAACTAATGGAGTAGTGAAATATTTTGGAGATCAGCTTGATAAAAAACAAACAAAAAAAGTAAAAAAATATTGAAACGGAATTGTAATAGGGTAGGATCACAGAGGCTGAAGTAATGGAAGTATGAAACAAAGATAAAACCCTGATGGAAAATCTAATTAATTATTTGCCCTTAGAAGCTTAGAGTCTTCCTGGGAGAGACTTTATGGATGGCTGACTCTGAGTAACTGTCTGTAGTCAAAGCATTGTTAGAGACAGTTTTAGAGTAAATTGATGAAATTTGTAGTAGTGCCTTGCCTGGGACTGCACTGTATTTTAGTTTTTTCTAAACCAAAAATACCAAGCTGCTGAACTGTTGAGCACAGCATACAGTGTTCCTTAAATCTACACTGCATCCAGAAGAGTGGTCAGTGATAAATGTTATCGTCTCCTAAAGAAGTTCAGATTCAGTCTGATTTTTCTGTTCAGTGTAAGTGTTCTAGAGTATTCTTGCATAGATAAATGAGTAAGTTGTAGGTAGGGAGCAAATCTAAAAGTAAAGTGTGCCTTGCATCAGTGAAATCACTGAGACTTCAAATTTGGCGCGTACAATATAGGATTTTGGAGAGGAAAATTCTAGTGGACACTTGAGTTGACTGATTATGATAGGGTACGCCTTAAAATTTAAGATAAGTATGAATAAAGGATGAGCTTTTAGGGGAGGGTAGGGTGGTGTTGCTAGTGAAAAGTTCAATAGAGAGTTTTGGTGTCTAGAGCACAGAATGATCAATAAAAGGAGACTTTACAGCATTGTTTAACTGCATTATTTTGTTGAAATGCAGAGTTACAGAATCATAGAATGATGTGAGTGGAAAGGAGCCTTAGAGATCTAGTTCCAACCCTTCCACCGTGGGCAAGTACACGTTCCACAAGACCAGGTTGCTCAAAGCCTCATCCAGCTTGGTCTTGAACAATTCCAGGGTTGGAACATCCGCAGCTTTTCTGAGAAGCCTGTGCCAGTGCCTTACCACCCTCACAGTGAAGAATTTCTCCTAATTTCTAGTCTAAACCTGCCCTCTTTCAGTTTAAAGCCATTCCCCCTTGTCCTATCACTCCATACTCTGGTAAAAAGTCCCTCTTCGGCTCTCTTGTATCCCCCTTTATTACTGGAAGGCAGCTGTCATGTGCAAGAAGTATCGAAAAACTTCAGGCTATAGAGTGTCCTTAAATTTGACGTGGTTATTGAGATTATTCAAATATGAAGTTCTAATAGAAGAAGAAATTTGAATGACTGGTCTTGCTAGTTGTGTATGATGACTTCTTGTGTTCTTCATTTGTTCAGACAACTGAACCTATCCAAGGCCCTCCCATTGCCCATATATCCAGACCTTATTATACTGAGCTGTTGCAGGAGGCTCAGATGGTCACAAGTATCAAATGGTTTACTAAAATGATGAGAGTGGGAAATACATGCAGTTCTGGTAGATGCTGTGGTGCTGGTGTCCTCTTACTGTAATGAGGACTTGCTTTGTTTAAAGTAGTAGAGTTCAACCTTGTAGATGTAAAAGGAGAATTTTGTGTTTACGTGAGTCAGCTGGTTAATCAAGCAGTGGGCAGGAAGACAAGCCTTCCTTACTCTTAAGTGAGCCCAAGGTAACGAATTTCAGAATGGAGAGACGAGACAGCTTCAGGGAGACCTCATTGCAGCCTTCCAATAATTTAAGGGGGCTTATAAAAAGAAAGAGAGGGTTTTTATGTGGGCAGATAGTGACAGGACAAGGGACAATGTTTTTAAACTGAGAATAGGTTTAGATTAGATGTCAGAAAGAAATTCTTTACTGTGGGAGTGGTGAGGCAGAGGCACAGGTTGTCCAGAGAAGTTGTTGATGCCCCATTCCTGGCAGTTTTCAAGGCTAGGCTGGATGGGGCTCTGACCAACCTGATGTAGTCAGTGGCACCCCTGCCCATGGCAGAGGTGTTGGAACCAGAAGAGCTTTAAGGTCCCTTCCAACCCAAACCTTTCTGTGTTTCTATGAAATGAGCACTGCTATGCAAACTGGCTGAGAACAGTGAAGCTATTGCAGTTATGTCCTGTATATATTCATGGTGTGAAATCTGCTCATTTCCTCTACCTTTGTTTCATCTTTAGCATGTTTGGTATTTTCTTAGATGGCTGATGGGGAGTGCTGGTGTTTACTGTATACTGCTGGTGTTCACTGGTACTTTTTTGCTCAGGGAGTTATTTGCCCTAACTCAAAAGGAACATGATAGTGGCAGTGAAGGTCAGTAGCAAGGATAGGACGTAGAAAGTATTTTAAAAGGCTAATTTTAGTTAGTGTGGGTGATCTTGCTGTACTGCCAGCAGTCATCCAGTCCTGTTCTCCTTTGAATTGCATTCTGATGGTACGTGTCTTTTCCACTGATTGTTAAATGAACCTCGGGACATTGCCTGCAGTAGGCTAAAATTCTTTTTCAGTCTTCTGGCCTCTCTTATCTAAGAGGTTTAGCAGCGTTGTCAGGAATGCGTTCTGAGTGCCTCATATCTTTAAAGAGCCGAGATGCTTATGGGCTGGTTTTCCTTTGCAGTCTTTAGGCTATAGGTCCTAAGGAGACTCAGTACCACTGGACTACTTTGTTTCCTTTTCACACAAGCCTGATCGGTCTTGTTGCATTGAGCTCAGTCATCATCTCTTGGTCATAATTGATTTTGGGCCAGAGAACTGGTACAGGTTGTGCGTTTAGGTTGTGAGTGTGATTACATGGGAATATGAGATTTGTCTAACCTGGATTTACTGCTGCCTTTGGTCTGCACATGTAAACACCTGGAGAGTCATTTCAGGAAAACACTGGGAGAATCATTCTAGTTGAAACTCCATGGGGATGTCAATATTTTGTACCTTTGGGATACTTCTTTTGGTTTATGACAAAGCTTTCTGTAAGGTGTATAATAAAAAAAAAAGAAAAAAGGAAACAAACCAACCGAACAAAAAACCCCAACCCAAGCAACACATCACAAAAAACTTGTGCATCCTCCTAGGAAAGACTGAGTTATAAGTTATGCACTGTTTTCCATGTCTTTTTATGAATAACTGCACTTTTTACCTAGAAACATCTGGTTCCAAAACAGAATACTACTTTCTTGACATACAAATGTTTTTTGTTTTTTTCTTTTTATTTACAGACTATGAGAAGACACAGAAACGAAGTTACAATTGAATTGCGGAAGGTGAGTCTGCTTTTGTTTATCAGCTATGTTACTTTGCTAACAGTGCCCTGATGTCTTAACTAAATATTTTTCCATAAGCTTTGCTTTATAGCCCCAAACTTACACAGAAAAGGTGTCAATTTGTGAAATACTAACTGTAGATTCTAATTTATTTTTCTTCTGCCATTTGTGAAGCTCAGTACAACAGAACAGTACTGCTTTACACCAGTGTATCACTTGGAAATAATCCATATTCAGTTTCTGTACCAATTATTACAGTGGAGCTGTCAGCTGTTCAAATGTTTAAAATCTCTCAATGGGAAAAGGGAGAGTTTTAGCATTTAGAAAGTGAGGTTGTTCATTTATTTCATTTTCTGAAAATTAATTACTTCCATGCTGTAAAGGGAGTTAATTTGGGGATCAGATTTTGGCTGTATTGGGTAATTGTCAGTATGGCTGGGAAGATCATGAGTATGAGAGCTGATCTAGTTTACTGCTCTGCTTAATTAGAGCATTTGTTACACCCTTGTCTTTCATAACTCTTCCAACAGCCTTTCTAGGCATCTCAAAGACTTGCTCCTGAAGGATGTTTTACAAGCTAAGAGAAGGGGTAAACTTTTAATTGCATTTGGATACTTTCAGAGTATTTGAGGACTTCATACTGGTCCCTTTAGCTTTATCCTGTTGAGACACCTTCAGTTCTTCACCCTTTTCTTGAACGTTCTCTTTCCTAGATTTGACTTGTTGCTGCTTTTCAGATCCAAATTGCCTGTATTTTTCTGGAGGTGTGGAAATCTGAAAGGATGCAGGCTGCAGCTGAGGTTTAAATGGAATAATGAAAAACAATTCTTAACACAATATTCCTCTTTATATTAAGTATGTTGTTGACAGGTACATAGTCTGTGTATGCTTTGTACACTTCTTAGAGTACCACAAAGCAAATGTAGTTTGGTTTTCTTTGCATAGTTTAAAAATCTGCATTTCTTTAATTTTTTTTTACTATTGACTTCTGTCTTCTGAATTATGTCTACTTTTTCCAGGCTTTCCTATTCCTTTCCCCAGTATGTTTCAGGCCCTCTCCAGCTTGGTATAACCTGTATTTTCTATTACTTTCATTAATGACCTAATAAGTGTTGGGTTTGAATATCTGGATATAGCTGAAGCTCCTTTTGGTCTCCCATTTGATGCTTATCTCCAGTTTGCCAGTTGAATCCTTGACAGTTTGAGTGGTCCTTGCTTAGGAGTGCACACCCACCGAATTCCATCTTTTTTTTTTTTTTTCATTATTTGCAAACTGAGAAGACAAAATTCTTGCTAAAATCAAAGTGAAGGGTTTGTAAATATAAATTATGTTGATAGAAATCAGCTTGACTTGTTTTTGAGAAATTGTCTGCACTTACTTGTGTTGGAGCAACCAAAAATCTTGTGCTAGTATTTTCCTGGGATCCTTCTGTTCCTTTGGGAAAAGAGACTTTGTTTTTTCAGGTCTTACAGGAAAACTTCAAATATTTCTAAGATTCATCTTGAGACTATAATAATTAGTCAAAGAAATCTAATTTGATCCAGATGACTGGAAGATGATCAGCAACGGAAGTTTATGCTGACATGTCAGAAGCCCTCGCTGTTCAGAACTGGTGTAAAACTTGCTGTAAGACTGTGAAGTCTGTACTGGGAAGAGTCATTCATAGCACTTGGGTAGCCTGTGCCTGCTAGCAAAGCAGAGCTGTAAAAGATGGCTTAACTAATGCAGCATATCCTTATACATCTTGTTAAATTGAGATGGAATGTGAGCATTCCAGTGAAGTCTATGGAGAAAGCTTTGCAGTGCAAAATGAGAATTTTAATTTTAATTTAACTCTTACAATTGGTCTTTGTAACAGGTCACAATTTCAAGGTCAGTTTATTACAGAAGCGTGGTGGGGAGCAAGTCAGACACTTAAGGCAAGGGATTGTCCTGTGTGGAAGGAATCCAACATGTGCCAGTAATATGTGAGTGAAATGAGGAGGAAGCCTATGAGCTGCCACTGACTTCTCACTGAAAACTGCACATGCAAAGATCAGTTACACATTTAGAGGAGAAGCCTGAGCACTGGATGTAGGTCAGGCTGTAAATCAAGAGTGAACAGCAGCTGCAGCACTCTTAAATGCAGGAATTGGTGTTCTTCTGGAGCATTGGTTAAACATCTTCACTGCAGAGACCAGAAGAAAACTGCTTTAGTAATAAATTCAGCATGTGTCAACTCAGCTGGTGCTGGTGGGCTGCTGGTTTGCTATGGGAACTCTGTAGCAGATGAGATTCTGTACCATTGCTTCTGGTACAGAATTGAGACTGAAAAGTTAAGGGATATATTTCATCAAGTTCCAGCAGTGGAAAGGATAAGTTGTAATATCATTATTTCAGTCTTTATCCTTGCAGTTAACACTGCTACTCTAGCATGAGTATGCCAAATTCAGGAAATTTTTGGCATGACCTTAGTAATCCGCCAGTGCCTCCTCAAAGGAAAGGGATATCTTCTCTTCATCCCAGCTACCCAGATGCTGCATGTACACCTGGCTTTGAAGAAAAGAGACCAATTGAGTATAGTCTTGATCTGTATGGTCGAAGCACTACATAGTCATGGGTTTGTCTTTTGAATCAATGTGGATATAAATATTAAATGAATGGATCTGATGAAATTGCTCACATCTCTGTCTAGTAAGATGGAATAAATAAGAAATCACGGCTTTGAACAGTAGTAAACAATTTCTGCATGCATCAGTATGAGGTGTTTATTCTCTTGAAATTACAGACATCAAGGTGCATTTGCAACACATTCTGTGTTTTAAGAATATATTATCTCTATTCACTAGCTTCACACCACAGCTCTTATTTAGGAAGAAACTTTTTTCCCCCCTGTTTTTTATTTCCCAATGATTTATTATTTGTTTCAGAATTTAATTAACAAAGATTAACAAAGCCATCTGACATGAAAGGGTAGCAGTAGTCTGGCAGATTCCAGGTTGAGGCATGAGTTGGCATCATGAGCCAGTCAGATGACACTCTTGATGGTCAGGTGCCCTTTTACTGATTCCATATTGACCTTGTGTTCTATGCATTTTGAGAATGGATCTACTACATTTCTGGAGAGAGAGTCTTGGTCTCTGGTTATATTGTTTGTACAGCAACAGGCCTGAGAGCTTAAACAATAGGCATCTCCCTTTCCTGACAGACAGGATAACAGTGTCAGTTTTGACAATGGAAACAGCATCAGGATTTAGAATATAGAACTTTTCAGTGTAGTGTTTTGGTGAAGTCTGATTTAGAGTGTTTATCACTTGGTTTCAGCATCCCAGAAACCTGAAGGCTGCTGTGTTAGTAGCAGGGACCCTGGAATTAATTGGCTTAGTCAATTAGTCTCCATCTAAAGGGGCGTAGGGTGGATGAGCAATGGTTAGGATTCAGTTTAAGGTTCTGTTTTTAAGCGAATCCTGTAACTCAATTGCTCTGAGACATCCTTTGATTCTGGGCACTTGGTTTCTCTGAGGATGAAGTTTGACTTGGGCCACTTGTGTGCCTAAAGAAAGGTAGTCCTTAGCCAGGTCAATGATCTGGTCATTGAGTTAGATGTTACCCTTCAAAGGAAGCCTTAGCACTCCTAACCTCAGCAGAAACGCAGGATACTGTCCTGCTAACTGGAATCCTAAGAACTTCCACAATCTCTCACAAGGTTTATTTTTGGCTTTCTTGGCAAACTCAGCTGCCCCTGAGAGCTCATAGACATGAGCTCATGAAAGCTCTAATTGCCAATTAATTTTGGTGCAAGGCAAAGCAATTATTTGCTAAATAAGTGGTGGATTAAAGAGTCATGGGCACATGTCTTTTTTTTACCTCTTTCTCTGGCATACTGTCCTTGTTTCTACTCTAATCTTTCTTAAATAAGATTGCTTCTGTCCATGATAGTTCCTAAATAAAGTAGAAGACTCAAGCTCCTTTCTTTGAGGAGTCTGTCTTCATGTTGCTGGGAGTGCTAGGGTGGGAAAAACCTTTTTCTGATTCTCACTAAGTCTGAAAACCAAAAAGAAAAAGAAAATCCTTATTTTTGTTTTCAGGATAGTAAAACTTGCATCAGTTACATGTCTTTTCCAGTTCAGCATGTATGTATAGCTTTTCATTCACTGTAAAGAATGTATTTTAGTACATAAGATAAGTCTACCAGTTTGAAGTGACTACAATAACAGGGACACTGAAGCACTGTTAGTATGTTCCTTCTGGAGGCTTTCCTATCAACTGTTAGTAGCACAAATTCTTGGAAAAGAATTTGCATTTACCTTGCCTCAACTGATTCATTAAAAAAAAATACCCTAAGAAGAAAATTACATTCCTAATGGGTTCTTTTAGAGGCTTAGTTGAAAAGGGCTATGAAGAAACGCTTTGGAGGCTTGCTTGAATCCATTTTGGTGAGACCATGCAGTTCCCTGACTTAAGAGACCTCAATCTTTGCAATCCATGCCTAGAGCTTAGGCCATACACTGATGTCTACTTATTTTTAGTCAATCGGCTCCTATTCTGAGACAATGAGCACTAACCAAGCAGGAACATTGGGATTGCTTTCTGTCATCAGAAAGTTGAATTAGCAGAACTCAAATGTAGAAAAGTTGCCTGTCTTCTAACTGTGTATCTGTAGCTATGTGCTTTATCTGAAGAAGAATCTTGGAATCTGACTTGGAATCAGTGGTAGCTGAAAAGGGATGTCCAGAAAACCTGAATCTACCTCCATCACTGGCTTGAACCCTTAGTCTTCCCTTGGATGTAATTGCAGGGGCAAGAGCTGCTTGTTGTCACCTGTGAGTATATCTAATACTGGCTAGCATTAGGAACTCCGGTTCCTAATGTTGAAATGTTCTTGAAGTTCTGCTTTTTGTCCTCAGAAGACTCAAACGTAATTATCTTAACTTTCATGCCACAAGAACTTATACTGGCTACTGAGCTCCTAAACTTTCCCCTGACTTGAAGAAACATTTTGTAATGGTATTTGTTACCTGCAGGCAAAGATTTTCTTGTTCATTTCTTTTCCTTTTTAATCTTGAAGCCTCTTAACAGCTGACTCTCTTCATAGAGCTTTCCTGCGTGTCCAGTGCTGAAAAATACATAAAAATTCAGATTTGACGCCTTTCACAGTTCCATTGGCCATGTCATTAAGTACTAAGTGCAGTGCAGTGCAGCGCAGAGCTTGTTGGGTGTTCTCTTTACCCACAAGGAGTCTTCTGTTAATCATGTTTTTGAACATTTGAAACTTGCTTGCATTGGTATACATTTTTTTTTAATCCTGTGACCATCTTCCAAGAAGATAAACAAAAGAAGTACCAGGATCTGCAGGACTTGGGTACTTACTGTTCATGCAGCTTGGCCATCCCACTGTCAGTGAAGCAAATGATGGGCATCTGTCATTAAAACGGGACAAGATAGTGCACTCCTGGTATCATTACTGTTATCTGTTCATTTGGCATGTTTGCCAATGCCTTTTGTTTGTATGGAAGCCTTTGTAGGCTGCTGTAGGGGGATCTCTCCCAGAATGTTGGCAATGCTTGTAACCAGCAGTCAGCAGCTGTTTAAGGACTTTCATACTTACTGTACCTAGCACATGTGGTTCAGGCCGTGTTGAGGATCTTCCCTTTCGAAGGAGACCTGCTGAATTTTGTTTGTGACAAGGTTTTATCCTTCATCAGAGATACCACTCTGATGCGTCTACCTTTGAAAGGGCTCTCTCACTAGGCTTTGAACAGGACAGCTGTATCCAGGTGTGCTCGTTTGTCTTTGTTTTCACCACTGGAAAGGCTGCAGCTTTGATTTAGGCAAAATCTTTTTGAGTTTGCTATATGGCAAAATACAAGCATTTTAAAGCCATGGCAGGCTGCAAATCATCTTCTTTTACCTTACATAGGGAAGCAATTGGTCTGTCAAATTACTGCAGAGGAGTTTAGCTGTCCAGAGATTGGACGCTTTTGCAGATGGACAGAGCTGTTTCAAATAGCCTTAGAGACATTGTTTAGGAGTGGAAGTTTTCATGAACACTTTGACTTTATAAGAAATGCTAATTAGAACAGAAACTTTTAGTACTTCTCAGTAAGTACTAGCTTCTCTGCCTCAAGCTGCTGTGGAAGCTCCTCTCTATTGGTTCTTGACAGTTCTTTTTCAACCCAGCCACCTGCAAACAGTGAGTAGCTACAGGAACGTTCTTGCTCCTTCTTTCTTTCCTTGGCTGAAGTAATTTTTTCTGGAGCCCATCACACCGTATGACTGACAGCCTGAAGACATTGCCTGCACTTACAGAAATTGCAGCATCAGTCTGCAGTCAGTTACATCCTGTGAAGTTCCTCTCTCTCTCTTAAGGGGCTGTAATATCTTGGCCTTAGAATATGGGCTGTTACTCATACATATTTTGGTTAAGGTTAACAGTAGGAGGCGTTCTCTGAGGTGTGCTCATGGTGCCGAAGGATTGGGTAGTTGTGTGTGCAGGTATAGAAGGCTTACTGGAACGAGAGAGAACCAGCCTCTTGTTCAGCTCAGTGTCTGGTATGGGGAAAATCAGGTGAATGCATTGCAGGTCTTTATGGTGAGTCAGTCTGCTGATGTGTTCCTGCCTGATGGGTAATGCTACTTTCTCAGTCTTTAACTGCCTGCTCCTTTCCATCTTCCTTCTCTCCAGATCCACTTGCCAGCAAAATGCCTGTGGTGCTTGTCTGCATGGATGTGATCCATGTATGCAGCAGTTACTCCGTGGCTCTGGAGAGGCTGTCACCGCCAGTCTAGGTGGTCTTGCGTACTCTTTGAGGATCCAGTTTCTGTACTTAAAACTTGACTAAAATTAAACTACGCGAAGTCTGTGGGATGTTGGCTTCTGCATTAAAGGGTTATTCTGATGCTTGTTTGTTGTTTTAGCATTGTCATACCTGAAAAAAAAAATAATATTGGGAGGATTTCAAACTTGTTTTAAGTTCTTTTTAAGATGTCTAAAAGATAAGCAAGTCCCAGAAATTTTGGACCTGGGATTGCTGGTTTTTATAGCATATAGTAAAATAAAATATTGGTGACCCTTCAACACCAACACATCATTCTGTTTAGAGGCTTTTTTTGAGTATTAAAAACAAGGTGTGGTATAATAAAATCTCTTTAGTGAGTACTGTGGTTATCAGATAACTGGAGACTGAAAAGCCTGCTTTTCCTTGCTAGTATACTAGATTTCTTCTAGATGTTAGAGCTAGCTGTTACTCTTTCTCAACATTTTGCATCATTAAAGAATGAAATCTTAATGCGCTTATTAAAAAAACAAACCCAAACATAAAAAGATGTTCAGATATACTTAGCACATCATCATCTTCCATTGCCCCTTCTGTCTTTGTACCTCTAGACATACCAAACAAAATACAAAGTCTAAAATTTAGAAGAGACTGTTTCATAGTTTTGGTATAATACTTTTAATACATTTTAAATTTGTAAAAAAGTGTAAACAATTGATGATTTGTTTTCTTTCTTTTTAAATTATGGTTTTATGTCTTCAAATTCATTAAACTAGGAATGTTAAAATGAAATGTTAAGTGGTAATTTTACCATTGAAAAGATAATTTTATTCTTCTGTAATTCCTTAAAGGAGCTAAGACTGGAGGGTGTCTTGTTTTAAGTCAGAAATTAGGCTAACAGCATGAGTGGGAAATACTGCAAGTGCCAGTGGTCATGGAGCATGCTGCTTTACACACAAAATGCAAATAGATGTGACCAGGGAGCTTCGAAACAGGTTTAGCTGAAAAATAATCTTACACTGAAAAAGAATTTCTGTACTTGTGGCTAAATGTTAATGTCATGCAGAGCTATAAGTATTGTGAACGCCTGTTAGAAAACCAATCCCCAAACTGTAAGTTTTAATTAATTCAAATGTCATGGATTGTCGTCGATCTGATTAGCAAGCTGCCAGATTCTTACAGTTGAAATACTGCAAATTCTATTTGCAGTTGCAAATGCCTTTAAAAAAAGGCAACGTTATCTATACTTACATATTGAAAGGGTTCATTGTGCATCACCATCCTGTACTAATAAGCATAAAGAGTGGCTTTATTTTTTGTCATTCCTTTACAGAACAAAAGAGATGAACATCTTTTGAAAAAAAGAAATGTTCCTCAAGAGGAAAGCTTAGAAGATTCTGATGTCGATGCTGACTTCAAAGCAGTAAGTTCCTTGATTCTGGAATGATTTTTAAAGCTTTGATGATGTCTCTAAACAATGTATTCTGTTATCTTGAAGTTATTTGACAGCAAGTTTATGAACTGATACACTGTTAAAATAAGTTTACTTGTATTAAATGTTTAAGAAGTCTATAATTGATCAGCAAAATTACTAAAACTTTTTTTTTTCTCTTCAAGCAAAATGTAACACTAGAAGCTATACTGCAGGTATGTTACATTTAACTTTTTTTTTAATTAGAAGGGTGTGTTCTGTGACTTTTTAATTTTTACTGGAGTTTAAAATTATTTTTTCAGAATGCCACAAGTGACAACCCAGTGATCCAACTGAGTGCTGTCCAAGCTGCAAGGTAAAAATAAATAAAGATCTAGAAACATAATTTATACACATTTTTTGTTATGAAAGTTACTTACTTTTACTTCTAATTTCACAGAAAACTCCTATCCAGTGACAGAAATCCACCTATTGATGACTTAATAAAATCTGGAATTTTACCAATTCTGGTAAAATGCCTAGAAAGGGATGATAAGTAAGTATTCTTTTTAAAATGTTCTCCGTTATTGGAAATCTGCATTTTTTTAAAAAAATCATTATTTGACACAAAACTGAGGATTCCAGCACCATATAGTCTGACACAGTGGATCACATTCCATGATGATAAATCACAAGTTCTTCAGGAATATTTATTCTGCCACTGAAATGTCATTTAATTTTTTAGAGCTTGTTTGAGCATATCCAGCTAATGGGGAAAACCTTACTACATTTCTCATTGGTTTTGAATATTTCAGCCTTTTACCAGCTGTTTTTAAGAAACCTGCCACAGACACGTGTGTATTTGCATGAAGGCAGAGAACATGCCTAGTTGTGAATAGGGGTCGTTTCCAGAATACATTTCTTTTCCATTAAGATTATTAGCTTAAGTTTCTGGTTTCTTCTCACTGCAAGGTGTGTTTCCTTCTGGCTCTGTGCTGCTCTCTAATGTGATGGTAGAACATGGTGAGCATGCTCTGAGTCCTTATTGTAAAACAAGAGCTTCAGTAAAGGGAGAGAGCACTGAGCATGTAGTTGCAAGAATTTACTGACATGTAAGAAACAAAACATGCCATATTCAACAAAGCTTGAGCCCCTGATTCAGATAGATGGGGATTAACACAATGGAGGTAAATATTTTATCCTGTCGTTGATGTCAGGCAGACATAAATGTATTTATAGTATCTCCATTTTCAATGTTATTTCTGCAGCTATGAGAGCTAGGAACTTCAAAAATATGGTTTGGTATTTTTGGTATATTTTGATGGCTGCAAAAATACGAACTGCAAGTAGGGGGTTTTTTTCTAGCTTGTTTAACAAAACAGTTGCTTAGAAGGCAGCTGACAATAACGTTCAAATCAGGAAAGAATTTTAAAATGGGTCATGAATGCTTGTCTGCTCCTGAAGTAGATGGCTCAGTGCTTTGAAAATTCTTTTAATTTGAATTTTCTGCTAGTTTTTGTATGATTTATCTTTGTAAATGTTTAGTAAGTCTTTCAAAATTGAACTCAACATTTTTTTAAGCAGTCCTTTTAATCGTGATTGCTATATAATATTTAGTAGAGTTAAACTCTGAAAAGACTTTGCATAACAAATCATTGAAGCTGTTGTTGACATTGTACTTGAAAGCTTATCAAGAGAGAAAGAAAGAGACCAACCTAAAACTAGAATTTTAATGCACTTGATCCTAAAATTTAAAGGTTTATAGGTAACTGCTGACAGGGGCAATTTGTTTTTACCTCCTGTTTAATTCTTTTGCAATCTCATCCCCAACGAAACCTAAAATTGCTTTTGAAATTAATTCACAAAAAAGTTTAAAACAGTCACCTAACAGTAAATATTCTCTGTTCTTCCTAAATCCAGACACTTACTGTTGTGCTAATGACCATGGGCTGTAAACTCTTCTGTAGTCTCTAGAACTCTTAACCTTTAGTATTTGCTTGAAGAGCAGTTTTTGTGCAAACTGTTTGACTGAACTACTGTTGGCATAGACAACAGTTGACAGACATCTCGGAGGATATGTTCTCCCAGCTTTCATGAGATTTGTAATTAATTGTATCTGTATTTAATTAGTCAGATGTGATGCTGTCTTTTCATACGGATTCTGGATCTTTCCCGTCTGTGATAGAGCAGAAAAATGTCTGTATCCAAGTATACCAGCTTGCACTTGATCTGGAATGTAATGTTGAAAGAATTAAGTTTAATTGGTTGTTCGGATTTTATTTTGTTACTAGTATTAATTCAGAATGATGGGTGGTTTACAAAAGGTCACAGAATGCAAGATCTCTTTTTTCTTACAGCTTTCCCCCTGAAATGTCCAGGCTTAGATATTGGGGTTTTTTAAACTTTAGCCCAGTGGTACTGCCTAAATGTAGAGTATTTCAGATGGATACAGCTAGTAATACTGAAATGAACCATAAAATAGTCTTCAGATCATGTTTCAACTTACTAGTATAAAATTATTTCGTTACAGTCCTTCATTACAATTTGAAGCTGCATGGGCATTGACTAACATAGCATCAGGAACTTCTGCACAGACTCAAGCTGTTGTACAGTCAAGTAAGTATTACAACGTCAGTTTTTTTGGGGAGGAGGCAGTGGAGGTAGATATTGTGGGGAAGAGAAAGTATTTGGGTAACAAATGCCATTTCTTATCAATACCATTAAAATAATAAATACATGTTTGTGCTAAAGATTTATCAAAGATTTCTGAAAGATTTCTACATTTGCTCTTAAACATGAATCTGGTTGTCACTAACAATTAATGCTGAGGATCCCAGACAGGATTTTCCCATAAAGAGGGTAGAGAATGACAGATGATACAATAACTATGACAAAAATCTTAGTCCTTTCTCATTCTTGGTTTGATTTCTCAAATCATGTACCATTAATTGCTCTGTTGCTAACATTGAAGTTAGGAATTAATTCTTTCCACCTTAAAGGTATGTTCATAAATCTTAGTAAAGTTGTTAAATACATACATTTATGTAAGGTTGCACATTTAAATACATAGTTAAAAAAATTACCATCCATTTCTTGTCTGTATGGTTAGTATTTCGTGTGCACACAAGTTTGTTGTGTTGCTTTCATTTCTTGTTTAACCAGACAGTAAGAAAGGAAAGAAACTCTAAAGTTAATTGAAAATAAATTAATCAAATAAATTTTTCAGGATTATATCTATAGCTTTTATGGATCAGCATACTTATCTTTATCACTTTTATGCTAAATACAATGTTGTCATTAAACAGTAGATTATAGATAAGGAAATATATAATAAACTGTCTTGGCTTACTCATATTCTCATTTTTATGTAGGAAAATGGTGACTTAGTTATTTGATTTTTTTTTTTTAAGTGTATTAACCTGCCTTTCAAATGAAAATGCTGGTTTGTATGTTTTCATGCCTAATAAAATAATTCATTAATGATTAGATTCTGTGTAGTTAAGATATTGGAGCAATAGAATAATAGTTATTATTCTTACTACTATTATTATTATTATTACTATTAACCAAAGTAAGCTTTGGATAAAATGATCTTACCAAAATAAGTTTTGGATAAAAATCCAAAGACTTTTAAAAAAAACCCAAACCAATATCTTGAATTTGTTTCAAAAATTCCTGATGTGATTTGGGCACCTCTGTTTTTAGATTGCTTTTCTGGTGTCTAAGTACCTTTGAAAATCTACTCCCAAGCTTTTTCTTCCTTCTCAACTTGTTCATTGGTTAGTCATTGTTTTCTTTCTTTTTTGTGTCCCACAGTGTTACCCTGTTTGAGCGAATCTAACAGAAAGGATGTTTATAATATTAGCTTTGCAGGAAAAAAATCTGGAAAAAATCTCAAAGTAAAAATTAAAAGTGGACTAAAAGTTTGTACAGCACAACTAAAAGCATTGTTGTTACCTGAACAATTACTAGAAGTTCAAGTTGGGACATGTGTCTCCCAAAATCTGTTCAGTTTATGCTTGAAAAGAAGAAAATGTACTAAAATGACTTCAGAGAATCAAGAAGCATTTTACTCATGAAGAGAAAACGGATGAAGTTTATTCTAAAGGTCTCACTGCTTAAACTGGGAGATGACTAAGGGAAAACAGTCTCTCCCAACTCTTGTCCCTTTGGATAAGGAATGGTTTGAGGAAACAAAGCAATAGACCCTTGCAGCTACAGAAGAGGCTGGTGCAGCCTTATTACAAAAGAAGGCAGCCACCTGCATTCAGGAGGGACAGATGGTACTTGGAAGGCCAAGCAAAAGAGGAGAAGTACTATATGCACAGAATAGCTCTTGGCAGGAACCAGTTTGGAGCAGGAGTAATTAATTTTTTGAGGGTGGTAGGTCAGATAACCTCAACTCATGCTCGCTCAGGTTATCCTCTTGCCTGAGTGCTATTATGAAGTAAGTTCATTCCTGGTTTTGAAAGCATAGCAGGATTGCAATGTAATATAAACGACATAGTTGACCCTCTTGTCTGAAAAATGTTGAATGCATCTGTGGCTGAATTGTAATCTCAGTAATTGCTGAGAAGGAAGCTAAAATATTCCACTTGAGCTAATGGAAGTGAGATGATTATTACAAGAGTGAGTGTTCTTAAGCAACAGTATGTTGCTGTCCCTGCTAGTCTGTCAGTTAAAGGCTTATAGGCTGAATCACTCATCTAGGGTGGGGAAGGAATTTTAGGTTGCCTTTATTCTTCATCGCTCTGTGTTTTTCAGGAAAATACATCAGAGTTTTTTTGCTTATTATCGTGTTACATTATCAACGCAATATTGATTTGCAGTTGATCATAAACTGTGTTGGACTTTTAAAAAATTTGTGAAGCTATTTCTGCAAGAAAAAATACTCTTTAACAGCACATAAATTGATCTAGTTGATTCAGACTATAGGATGAGTATGATCATATATTGATTTAAAAAATTGCTGCAAGAATTACTGTCTTTCAAACAGTATGGGTTGTCTGAAGGAAAACAGTGCATGGGAATAGTAGTGGGATGGTTTCTTAGCTCTATCAAATATATTTAATTCCACAGAGAATGATAGCTAAAATCAGTACCACTTCCTTAATTTGGTATGTTGCTGGCATTATATAAGAGCAAATTAAAACGTGTCTTGGGACTGGCAGATGGATGTAAATCTTCACTGCATATGGAAACTAACTATAGCCACCTCTTGGGAGGAAGCTATTTTCTTAAAATCAAGATACGAAGTACGTTTGCACGAGTAGGCATGTCATTCTGCTTGGTATGTGTTGTGATCCTGGATAACTGGAAAATCTGAATTACCTGGACATGAAACCTCACACCTGCATACTTAAGGGTATGCCTATCACTTTGAGAAATATGGGGAAATGTTTAAATGTGGGGAGCATTGCTGTTTAATAATTCTGTTCTCAAGTCTATTTTTCCCTTCTCTAGATATATATAGAAATGTTTAACTGAGGTTTTGTGCACCCTTCAGAATAGAAACGTGTATAAGGCATGGTGGAGAATGTGTTTTTTATAAGTCAGTGAAAATGTTGCTCATATACCAAAATCCAGTATTAAACAAATCCAATCTTTGCATTCTGCAGATGCAGTACCCCTCTTCTTGAGACTACTTCATTCACCACACCAGAATGTTTGTGAGCAAGCTGTCTGGGCTCTCGGAAATATTATAGGTAACTTGTTGTTTTAATGATTTGAATTCAGGGAGCATTTCATTTGAGAACTTGACTTTTTGAACATTGGCATTATCATAAGAGACTATGTTTCCTCTGAATTCTGTGTCTTGATATAATTTTTTTTGAAGTATATAATGTGGCCAGAATTACATATGTACCTCCTGGTTTTTTTCTAAATAATAGTATCACTTGCTGTGCAAAATATTAGCAGGATAAATTTTGTGTTTCCTAAAATATACATACATAACTGTACGTATGTATATTTATTTAAATGCGACCTTTTAGTAGTAGACTTGGTGAGGAAACATAGAATTTCAGTATCCCAACATGTCATTGCATACATTTCAAGATTTTCCATTTTTAATGTAATTTCTTTTGCAACAATTTTCATTTCTGTAGGTGATGGTCCTCAGTGTAGAGATTATGTCATATCACTGGGAGTTGTCAAACCTCTTCTGTCCTTCATCAATCCCTCCATTCCCATCACCTTCCTTCGGAACGTCACATGGGTCATTGTAAATCTCTGCAGGAATAAGGACCCCCCACCGCCTATGGAGACAGTTCAGGAGGTAAATAAAGAATTACGAGACAGATAACGTTTTCTACTCTGGGCTAGAGGCCAAATGTTTTACATTGTCATACTATGAATTTTTGCATGTTTTTTGTCACTGCACATGTGTTGTGCCACTTACCAGTTGTTAGATGAAATAATTTGATCAATTTGGTGGTTCTTGCTACGGCTGTAATAAAGGTATTTGTAATGTCTGAAACTGAGTTAAGACTAAAGTGATGAGCTATACAGCAAAAAATTAACACCCTAGAAAGCATTAAAATACTCAGCATTACATGGTTTCACTAAAAAAAAAGGCTAGAAATGTGATTCTGTATGTAGAAGAATTCAAATGTAATTATTTTCAGCAAAAGGAAGTGTAAGCAAACTATGGCGTGTAGTGTGGTTTGTGTTTCGACTCGGTGTGAACACGCAGTCAGTGCCAAGTCCCAATCTGAGCAGAAATCCTGAAAATCACTTTAAACTGGTGAACAGAACAAATGCTTGGTTGATAGGGTATGTACAGTTGGTAAAATGGATCTATTTGACTAGAACTGCAGTTGTAAGTAAAGTTCTTGATTTTAAGTTAAATTCAAAAGTGTAGATATAGTTTTTGAAGCCACATGAAGTATGTTACTGTAAACAGCTAAACTTTAATGAAATTGTTGAAGTGAAGCAAAGAAACAGGGAAACTTTTACAAGTAATGCTTTACTAAATAAAACACTCTGTTCTAAGCAATTTTATCATAGCCCAGTTTTATATATTCTCCATATGTGATTATAAAAAACTAAACTTTAATCCAAGAGGTTTATATATGGATATTAGGCTAATAATTGTTATTATGTGTGATAACACAGCTTTTAAAATAGCAACGGAGTGTCTTACCTCTGTTACTTGCTTGTTTTCCCTCAAAATACAGTCTACATTCTGTGTCTGGAACAGCATTCTGTCTCATATTTTCACAAGTTTGAAGTGTAATACACATATTTTTATACATACTTTGCGGGAATGACCAGCTGCTGGAAAGTGTGTGATTACAATATACTAGAGCAGACTCAAGCTAAGCTTTGTGATTACAGTACTTGGATTCATAATTTTACCACCAGTTTTGTTCTACTGTAATGACTGATGAACTTCTTTTCAGATTTTGCCAGCATTGTGTGTTCTCATTTACCATACAGATATAAACGTAAGTAATTTCTAAAGTTTTAGATATTTAGATTCTTTGTTTTCTCTAGGAAGATAATGCTGCAGGATTGTGTTAAAGTAGTAAACTTGGGTTTGTGTGTTAATTTATGTATAATTAAGTCCTAAATGCACAATTAAATGTGAAGACTAATTGTAGTCATTCAAAGCACGCAAAAGAACGTGCAAATGCCATTTCTGAAATATCTTTTGTAAAAGATGGCATTTTTTATCCCGTGCACTCGAAATACCTTTAAAAAGTGGTATATTGCGGAATTGAGCACTAGAAAATTAAAGTGCCAGCTTTACCATCAGCTGCACTTTAATTCTGCCCCAATTTATAATTTTGTATAGATGATATGTAATGTATGTGTAAAAAACTTGCATAATTCTATATGTCAGTCCTGTTAAATATTGTGATCATAAGGGTAAATCTGACTTTCGTAACCTGTTGGGTGCCTGACTTTGCAACATTTAGCTAAAGAAATCACATATAAAAATATATTTAAATAAACAGCAATAAACTATTGTTTTGTGGCACCTTTGACAGCCTTCATGTTTTTAATACTAAACCTTCAGTACTTCCCACGTTCCTGATTCATGAGTTTACCTGTATTTTTCCAAGTGATGTCCTAGGGGATGGACTTACCTCATGAAGCCTTGTATATTGGGACTTCAGGACAGAGATCTGTGTAACTGAGGGATATTGAGCTGCTTTTCTCCTCCTTCTCCTGTCAGGACTTTGTAATCCCTATAGTGATCCTTTAGTTTAGGGAAGAAGGAAGTGAACCCTTGTGTTGGGTTTGGGGATAAAATAAAGCATAAGATTGGTGGGACTGTCATTTGTTAATTCAATGCTGTAGTAGTGGTGTTTCTGCTGCTTTTTTAATGGTGAAGTGGGCTTGTCTCCACAAAATATTTGCACAGTTTAAGCTGGGATTTTGCCAGGGTTTTCCCAGTGTAATGTGAGTGGGAGACAGCACATGGTGACTTTTCAATACGTAATTTGGACAAAGCTGAACAGAATTCATCACAAAACCAAATATACTTGTAACCTGTAGGCTCTTTTTCCCTGCCAAATTTTAAAGCTTTTGCAAGCAATGATTGTATGAGAGCTTATTGATATAGGTATGAGACTGTGATGCCAGGTTTTGACTGATCTCAATTAGGGTGTCCGTCATTTTGATCCTGAGAGTCAGGTGCTAGTTTGGAGGCACCAGTCTGGTCCCAGCCTCTCTCTGGAGCAGCAAACCTATCTTTGGAGATGAGTCAGTGATGCAGGTAGGTCAGCCCACAGTCCTGTGAGCGCTTCTGGCGGCTGCTGCTCGTCACCAAACAGGGCTGTGGGGCAGCAAACTGGTGAGGCACCATCTCTCACTGCTTCTGCTGCCATAGTGGCTCCACTGCAGCACATTCCGCTGTCCCTGCGGTGCAGGAGGTGAGGGCAGCAGCAGGCTGTGGCAGGAAAGCCTTTGGGCTGTGCTGGCTGGCATCTGGAGCTGGGTGGAAGCAGCTTGTGGGTCAGGACTGTAAAGTCCTTCCTGCGTTCTAGTACTGCAGTATTCAGCTGTTCTCATAGCTGGAAATTTCAAATGAGTATCTGTTTTAAAAGTAGACTAGATCCAGGTACCTCAATAGATTATGTCCTTAGTGGGGTCCAGATTTCTTTTCCTGCAGTTCCTAACATCATCTCTGCATGATGTGATATCCCTCTTTCTGCTGGCTTTGTTTCTGCTTCAGGTACTACCTTTCAATGACTAACTTGTACCCATCTATTTTTGAGGGCTTTCTAATCATCCTTATCAAGTCATCAGGGACTTTTTTTTTTTTAGGATTCTCAGATGACCCTGCATGATAGGCATTTCTCTGTGGGTTTTGCTTTGCTTGAACACTTCAACAGTTGCCACATTACAATAGTTGCTAGTCCTATAGTTGGTATAAGAACTCCTTTCCTTTGCTATGGTTTTTATTCTTAATATGAAGGCAGGAAAAGGCATACACCCGGAATTGTTTGCAGTTCACTTCAGAACTGCACTGTGGATCAGAAATGCTAAGGTGTCAGATGGATTAGAGACTTAAGGGAATTTATATATTCCATAATCATAAGATAGCACAGCTAACAAATTACAGCTATGCTAAGGAGGCTGTGTTGGTATTTTCTTCAGAAAGTTACTAGGACAACTGCTTACCTGAGCTGGTTGTCTATTTTGGAAATGCAAATCAAGCCCAACAGTTTACCTTTGTGAGATGATGTATACTGTCACTTTATGCACCAAAATGTGGTATTTATATAAAAAGGAATTCGAGAAGACATACAGAAATTACTCTGATGAAACAAATGGCCCTGGTTTTCATAGTTGTACATAATAATCTAACATTTTACTATTTAGGTCTCATCATAATCATGTTAATTTTTTCCTGTAACTAAATTGCATGTTTTCCCCTCTCGACCCCCAGATAAGTGGAATGTTGTTCACTAAATTAAGCCTTCATTATATGGATTTTTCTGTTCAACATGTAAACCATGTTCTCTGCAATTTGCAGATTCTTGTGGACACTGTTTGGGCTTTGTCCTACTTAACAGATGGTGGAAATGAACAGATACAAATGGTGATTGATTCAGGAGTTGTACCTTTTCTAGTTCCCCTTCTGAGTCATCAGGAGGTTAAAGTTCAAGTAAGTCTGATTCAATTGTGTTTGAATAGTCCTTTGTAATGCTGTTTGCTAAAAAAATGAGCCTTACAGTATTTATTAGTGGAGTTAGTGAGATGAACACTTACAGCTACAGTTTATGCAGGTAAAACTGAAGAAAAAAAATGTTATCTACACTGGGAAAAAATGCTAAAAAGAAAGAAAGCTCAAGCGAAACATTACTAATACAATTCTAAGTAAAGTGACAGGTTAAACATTAACTTCCATTGTGTGATTACCGGGGTGCCTTCCTTTTGTAGTCCTAAAATATTTAATGACAACAGATTTTACGTTTTCCAGAATTCAAGTAAAATTCACTCTTTCTGTTGCTGCAGAAAGAGTTGATTGTGCATATTCTATCTGAATAGCTCAGGGAAATCAGTATTTTGGAACCTTTAGAGTATTGAAATACTTGCAAATGCTGAGTCCTTTTACTAAAGTAAATTTGTAATTAGCTGTGAAAGGTTAACTGAGCTTACTTGATTGATTTTGAAGACAGTGGGAAACTACAAGTTAGTTAATGTGTGCTGGGTTTTTTATGAACCATCCACTGTAATATGAGCTCTTTTGTGTATCTGTGCATTTGACATGTTTGTTTAGTTTGTACTTTGGATGACATTTGGCTGTCTTGAAATTTGTCAGACTAGTTCACTTAATGAAAGAAGTCTTTCCAGTATTCTGTCACTTGTAAAGCATTTACTGACCAATACAAAAAGATGTAAAGTCCATTTCTGAAAGTCACCTGAGAGTCAGTAAGTAGTTGTGAGGTTTTGAATGCCCTACTGGGGAGCTGAATGGAGAAGTGAGCAACCTCAGCAGACACAGAGCCTAGAAGCTGTTATTGGAATTGTAACACAGATCAGGTACACGATGAATTAATCTTCTAAGGTTTTAGTATTCTTCTAATTTCTAATCTTTGTTCTTTTTTAGTTGAGCTGCAGTGCATTTATTCTGTGATGTACTGTGTCTTTTGATGAAACAGTACCCATTTTTCTGATGTAGCTCAGAGGATGAAGTGCTAAATTGTATTTTGCAAAGTGTTTTATATAGAGACATCTTAAAATTATCTTTGTTATAGCATAAGTAACAGCAATGTCTTTAACATGCAATTTTTTTTCCTTCCCACTTTGGATATTCAGACAGCAGCACTGAGAGCAGTAGGCAACATAGTAACTGGTACTGATGAACAGACACAAGTTGTTCTCAATTGTGATGTTTTGTCTTATTTCCCACATCTCCTGACGCATCCAAAAGAGAAGATAAACAAGGTATGATTTGCTTCTTCCTAACTTAGTATTTTTTTTAAGAGATAAAACAGTAGCCTGTGGAATATTACAGAAGAATATCCTACAGCTGTTATTTCCAGCATCTGAGCAATTTTGTATAAAGATGCAGCCTTTGAGGTTGGTGCTTAATTAGGACTGAAACCAAACAGCTATAGTGAGTATCTGTGCATTGGTGTTGATGCCTCATGCTTTCTGGGAGGACTGAAGGGTTTTGCTTTGGAGTGTGATACTTTTTCTTTTCATTTGCAAAATGAGTAACTGGCTAACTTCAGTTACAATTTTTCATAATTTTAGTTGAGTCCAGTGAGTTGCATAAGACTGATCCAGTTTTCCCATTCCACCTTTTCATAGTGAAGTTTGTTCTCTTGTTCATCTTCACCTTCAAGGAAGGAGGGTGTATCACTGTCCTTTCCTGAAAATTGTCTCTGTACTTCATCTCCTTCCTTTTGGCAGAAATAACTTCACTGCTGCAAGGATTGGGTGGACTAGAGAGAGTTTGATGAAAGTGATCAGTGCCTCATTTTCCAGAGCTGTATTTCATGTTATTTGCTTTTTTTAGTCATTGTTCCATCTTCCATTGCAAAGATGGTCTGCCTAAGGAGAAGGCTTTTTTTGTTTAGATTGTGATTCCCCTGTATAGTGTATTTGTGAGGAAGCTCTGTTTCTTCAGGCCCTGTCAACTGTGAAGATTTCTGAAGAAGTTGTCTTTGAAAATTAAACTGATGTGATTTATTTCTGCCTGCCCTTTTAGCTCTCACAAAAGAATGATGAAGAGCTCTTTTGAATGCCAGGGAATTATTTTTGTACAAGAGATGTCCAGAAATGCTTTGAGTTTTGTTTCAAGTCTATATTGTGAGAGGCAAATAGAAATAAAAGCAAGATACACATCCCTAAAAGAGCGGGAACCCATGTTTTTTTCCTGCATAGCTTCATAATTGCCTGGTTGCCACATTTTTACTTAAGATTGGAACCTTTTTAAGATATTTTGGGTTGCCATGACAAGTATCCCCCTTGTAACTGGGAATTTGTAACTGCCATGAGATAGGTGGTAGTTGTGTGGGTGAACCTCCTGAAGGAGTAACTGCTGAGCCAAGTCACAGGACACAGTGTCGTGTGATACTTGAATGAGCTTTGTGGACACCACTTCATGTTACACGAAGAAAATGGGAGGTGGAGTCTTCCTTTTATCATAACAGAAAGCTACTACTGAGCTGTCAGTAGTAGGATTACAGGACAAGTCCTTTTTTTTTTTTAATGGTGCTTTACCAGTTTTCCTATTTTCCTTGCAAAACTGATTAAAAGTTTAAAGCTTGTATGTGACTCCAGCAGTGCAAAGTGGATATAAGGTTTACATCAGTATTATTCCTAATGTATGGAGACACTCCTTGTGTGAGAGAGAATCTGGCCTTGTGAATCAATCATATTAATTTTACATTGGTTCCCTGTTGTCTTTCATAGTGCAGTAAAAGTCTGTGTGCTAGAAGTGCTACTGATGAGGAAGCCTGTTTAGTAATTGCTCGTGATAGGATTTTAGGTTTTGAGGTGGTCAGGTTTGGTTGAGTTCTTTTTTTCATCTGCTGACTAGTTTTTAAGTGTTTTGCTTTTTTGCTTTATCCTATTGCAGGAAGCAGTTTGGTTCCTTTCCAATATCACAGCAGGAAACCAGCAACAAGTTCAGGCTGTAATAGATGCTGGGCTAATCCCCATGATCATACACCAGCTGGCTAAGGTCAGTCAAGCTATCAGCTATGCAAGTTGTCATCCTCTTTTTATAAATCTGACATGAAGAGTTTGTGATTTTTAATAAGTTTGACAGATGTTTCCATGCTGATTTTAATGAGCTATTAATATTATTTTTCAGGGGGACTTCGGGACACAAAAGGAAGCTGCTTGGGCAATTAGCAATTTGACAATAAGTGGGAGAAAAGATCAGGTATGTCCAGTGGGATTTCAAGCTGTCATTAAAATGTTGCACATGCAGCCATTTGTGTAAGAGGCACAATGTTGAAAGCATTTTTTTGGTTTTTAATTATTTAGGTTGAATACCTTGTACAACAAAATGTAATCCCACCGTTCTGCAATCTACTCTCAGTAAAGGATTCTCAAGTGGTACAGGTGGTGCTGGATGGCCTGAAAAACATCCTGATAATGGCTGGTGATGAGGCTAGCACAATAGCTGAAATTATAGAAGAGTGTGGAGGTAAGAGCTTACTAGGCTTTTAAGAAATTTAATTGGCTGGATTGTTATTCTGTCTTCCCCTTGCTGCTGTTGATGTTTACTGCAGTGCTATTTACCGTGGGCTATTTGAGTAAACAAGGGAGACTTGTAATGAGAGTTGTTACTGTTTTTTCTGTTTAGTTCAGTTTGGAGATGGCTGTGTAGAGGCAATTGTTGAAGGAGCTTTCTGTAGCTTAGGTATTTTTTAGGTTTCAATGAGAATTGTAATTCTTTTCATTTGATAATTGCACATACTTTGTTCTGTGATAAAATACACAATTCTTGCTCTAGTTCATTGCCTTGGAAGCAATTTTAGGATCATAATTTCATTACAGACCAAAGCAGGATGAGGAGTGGTTTTGATATCACAATCCAAGTTGTAATATATGCTAATTAATGTGTTATAGTAAAGAGATACTGAAGAACATAATGCACTGGAAGCTTTTCCCTTTCATAGCCAGTTTGAAAATGGGACTAGTGTTTTAGCTGCTTTGTCACCTTGCTGTTTTAAACTTACAGGCAGGACACAAATGTAGCCACTTCTTTTTGGTGATAGCTAGAAAGCACAATGACTGACCCAGAAGTTATGTAGTACACAGCAGTTTTAAAAAATAGTTTTATCTTAACAAAGAGAAGACTCCATTATCCATTGTTCATAAAATGAAATATTCCCTGCCATGTAAAGTTCACAAACTACTTCTCTTTCCTCTTAGAGACAAAGATAGCTGCTGTGTAGATCATATTTTCAAACTGAGCTACATCTTTTCTAGTGTGTTTCAGTAGTAATGTTTAATCATTTTTCTTATTTTTTTAAAGGAGTCAGTAACTCTGGTTTAATCTCATAAAACTCTTCTCCATTTTCTTTTATTCAGGGTTAGAGAAAATTGAAGCCTTGCAACAACACGAGAATGAAGACATTTATAAACTAGCATTCGAAATTATAGATCAATATTTCTCTGGTGATGATGTAAGTATGCTAAAGGTGGAAGAGTATATGCACTGGGCTGTTAGCTTAGTAAGTACATTGTCACTGTTCTTCAGTTCCAGTGGTCACAAATATACTTTATATCCAAAGTCAGTTTTCCTGGTCCTTGTTCAGTACAGTTTCCCTCGATTTAAAGTCTTTGAAGAGTTCTCAATACCAGGACTTCTTCAGCAAAATCAAGAGGACTACTCTAGTTTTGCCTAACAAATTGATTGTTGCTGATGTAATTTTGTCACATTGACATGTAATTACTTGTGATTAGAATCTAAACAGTTCTCTGGCTCTCCGTTTTATTTTCTCATACATCAGTCTTTGAAAGGGGTAGCAGATCCTTGCCTTCAGATAAATTTTTGTATTTCAACTCTGTATTTGCTCAGTCTGGATTCTGCAGTGAAAAGAGTCATCAAAACTATTAACACTTTCTCCAACTGATTGATCTAGATGATCCAATATTTTGTTGCACCCAGATTAGGTATTTTGACCCTCTGCTTCTAGCTGCTCCTGCTCCTACTGCTTGTGAGTTCCTGAGGAGCACTTCAACATGCAATTCGAAGACAAATGATCTTTTCTAGGCCGTCCAGGGTGTCTTTAGTTCTGCAGCCTAGCAGAACTATGTTTTCAGTTCTCCTCTTAAATTGAATTCTCCAAATGCCAGCTCTAACTTCAGGACTCAATAATTTTCAATTCATGGGCCCATCATGCGGTCGGGAAGTTAGTCACCAGAGGTTAAGATGGTGAAAAGTTCCCTATGCCTGGAGTGATTCTGTGAGCAGTGTCTTAGAGTCGCTATAAAGACTCTGAGACCTCTGTGTCTTACTGAAGAGCACAGTCTGGTTAATGTGGGGGGAAAAATATCCCTGTTGAGGTCAGTACTCCTTTTTATGCATTTATTTTTTTCATTAACACAATTTAATCTATGCCTAATGGGCTGAATATGCCTCCTTTACTCAAGAGCAGGACTTTCCTTCAGATTATTATATTGTTACTATGTATTCTGGAGCTTCTGAAACTCAAAATTGTAGAAATTCTGTAATTGCTCCAGGAAGACAAGAGATTGGTTATGTTAGCCTGGGTGGCAGTGTTAAGATGGACTGTCCAGGAGTATTCTTGCCTCCTGTCACTTCAGGATCTTCTGTATTCTCGTGAGATGCTGCTGGCTGCCCGATGTCCCATTGCTAATCCCATGTGTTCCTTTGCTGAGCCCTGTACAGTGCACAGCCTGTACTTTAGAACCGGCACTAACAGCTTCCTGACTTCAGTTTCTTGTGTTAAAGGCAGGTGAGCTTAGATGGGGTTACTGTGTAGTATCCCTGCAGAAGGCAGAAGTGCTAATTTATCAAAACACAAACGTTTTGCCAAACATTCTGAAACCAGACTCAAGTCTTCATGTGGGCATGACATGCAGATTGTTGCTGTCACAAAAGGCCTCAATCTCTTCCCCCCAGTTTAGACAGTGTCACTTAAAGTAAAGAGAAAGATTTTAGGTGAGTCAGTTCTGATGTGTGCACTGCTGCAAGACCAGGCCTCAGAAAGCTGTTCAGACCCCCCACACAAGGGCTCTTTCCTGCTTCAGAATGACACACGATCTCAAGTGAGGCTCGGAGAACAGGTGCAGCTGGTGATTTGCAGGAGGATGGGTAGGGTTTGAAGTTGTGCATTTTGTTGCTACTGACCATGTTATTTGCTATTCCTTGAAGCTGTAAATACCTACGTTCTAACAGCTCTGAGGAAGCTGGGTGAAGTTGACTGCTGATTTGTTTCACTCTTTGTCCATAGAGCAATGCAGTACTTTTGGTTTAAAACCAAATTCAGATTGTGCTTATGACACCTATGAAAAACTGCTCTGAAATGAGTAGTTCTAAATCCTTCAAATTCTGATAGGAGATACTAAGAACTCTTTTAAGCTTTATATAATTATTTCTATAAGCTGCAGATAAAAAAATATTTTCATGTTGAAAGAAAATGGGAGAAAATACAAAACTAATTTTGGAATCCACAACTAGTGATTAGCCAACTCCAGAAGTACTAAAAATTGGCACTGAAAATTAAACTGCACAGCTAAAATAGCAACTGCTTTGACCAAACAGTAGCACTGTCCCTAACAATTACAATTTTCTATTTCCCTAATGGTATTAGAACAGAGTTGATGCGTTGTTCTTTTTAAACATATTTGAGGAATTGAACTGGAAAAACCCATCTAATTTTATTGCAATAATATTTTTTAAAAAAAAGAAAGTATGAACATTTGCGAATTTCTTCTCAGTGTACCCAATCATGCAGGGAATCGGCCTCTCATGTGTTTCTCTTGTTGTGTTTTGTAGATCGATGAAGACCCCAGTCTCATTCCTGAAGCCACTCAAGGAGGTACTTACAACTTTGACCCAACGGCCAACCTTCAAACAAAAGAATTTAATTTTTAAGTTCAAAAAAAGTGCAGCTTCTCTTGTCCCACACCAGTACGAAGCACCACCAGATGGCTACCAAGTGAAGAAACAAAAGGCTCCAAGACACACATGCCTCTTCGTTTTGATGCTTCTAAAGCAAGCCATGTATTGGTCACTTTGCAGTTGCCAAACATCACTATCACATGGACTGTAAATGCATATGCATGATCTCTTAAACTGTTTCCGAATTCTTTTTAACAGTCCCAACTACCTTTTTTGCCTTTTTCCTGGTGCCACATGCTGACAACCGCAATCTGCAGTTTTGTTAAGAATATTCCATAGTGGTGGCACATTGGCTTTCCACGGAAAAGTAGCTTCTTTGGAAAATGGTGCGCTGTGGATCAAGACACTTTGGTATGATGCATACATTTTGGAAGACTTTACAGGGGCCCAGTTTGCTCTGAGCCTCCATCATCGTCCTCCACAAACATATTTTCATAAACTTTATGTGGAAGAATAGATTAAAAAATGCAAGCCAAATGAATTTCATTGGTGAAACTGAAATAAAAGTAACTTATAAAAACACAACACTTGGCAATTGATTAAACACTTAAGTTTAAAACAAAAAAACTACTTCAGCTATCGGTAATTGATGTGTGTTCATTAACTGCCTCAGAAACCAGGGTTGGAGAATGAACTGTAGATTTGGACTGGTAAAGCTTTTGCCATTATACCTAATTTTTGAGAACAGCGAGCCCTATTTGACCACTCACTTCAGCCTGTGTGTTCCTGCTGTTTTGAAGTAATCAAATGCTGTGCATGGTATTTTACCTGAGCTACAACCTGTTATGGACTTGAACTTCTGTTTAAGCTGAAAGCAAGAGTCCCAGACTGTAGAAAAAAAAATTCTGTTCAAAAATGTATTAGTTAAAAAGAATCTTGCTTTCAACTTTCAGTAGTCAATATCTTCTGTTTTAAATTGATAATTGGATATGGTTGATTTATATTGGGTTTAAACTGTGGAGCTTTCATGTTTACTGTAATTTAGTCTTAAACTATTTTTTACTTAGTAACCAGTGCTTATGATGATGTGGTTGGCAACAAACCAGCAACTACTTAGAAGCGTCATAAAAGCTTCATTCTTGGAGTATTGGAAGAGTAATTCAGAAGTTAGTCTCAAATCTTATTCATGTGATTAAAAACATACAAACTGGTTGATGTGTGAGGCTGTATCGAAGCTGCCGTTACTCAGCATAAACCTGATGTGCAGCGCACATTAAATAACTTTATATAAGGTATGTGAAGTCATTGCTTTTGGAAAATCGCCTGACCCAGTCACTTTCAAAGGGATTTTGGTATTGCTGGGGCGAAGATCAGTAATTTTGAAATTCTGTAAGCTATCACACAAACTGGTTTTGTTGCCGTTGTTTACTGGGTGTAATTTCCCAATGCATTGATGTGAAGGGATAGAAAAATCTAAACTAATTTAGTTATTGGATGTGGGTTGTATTTACTGTGATGAAGATAAGGACAGATGCCATCAGAGCTTTGTGGATCAGCTGTTTTTCCACTGATGAACAACACATAGCAGGTGTGCATTCATTAAATATATATCTGCCAAGGTGGAGCCACTTTAAAGAGTGAGTTGTCTTGTATCTCAGCTGGATACAAGCGTATGTTTAAACTGCAAGATTTTTACTTGCTAGATAATCTGTTTTAATATAGTGGTTTGGCCTCTGATTATTTATAGGTTTTATAAATTTTAGAATCAATTTCTCTTTAAGGTGGCTCAGATTTTTCAACTCTTGTGCACATAAAATTGAGTTGAAGTTCATTGTGCCTTTTTTCTTTTCCCAGAAGTTGAGTTGAAGCTTCATATGGTAACTGCATCCTATTCACACACTATAGTCTAAAATCTTGAAACTGTGTGGTGTTCGCTAAAAAACTAAACAATAAAAAGTCAAAGTTAGGTAAGGTCACAAAGTTTTTGTGAAATTAGAGTTCCAGCAGATGTTATTGTGAACAAATATTTCCCCCCTTCTAATTCAGTCTAGTTTCCTGTACGCCCTATAGACTGATGCATACCCCGTTCAGCCTACACTCACTGTTACTCTAGCGATTACGTACAAATTGATACTGAAACAACAGTTTTCCTCTACTGTAAAGATTCGATCCTTTTCTTGCACTCAATGCATTACAATAAAAGTGAACATCGGAGAACTGGGTAAGGCAGGACAAAGTGCTTGCTCAGTTCTTTCTGCTGTGACCTTATCAGCTTTTGATTGGGATTGCACCATTTCATAGTTAATAAAGGAAACAAAGTATATTGCTGCACTTTTACGTTTTCAGAACAGTGTTTAAAATTGCATTGTTTTTATTATTTTTTTAAACTATCAGTTAAAATAGACTAAAACGTTCTTTCAAAGAGGCATCTAAATGTGTTCCTAATTTTGTATATGGGCTTAGGTTTTGTAACCAATAAAAAGCTGCTATCAAATACTATAAAAACATTCAAGAACTTATTTTGAAGGTTATGGAACTGCTTAGTCTTCATGGATTGACTTAGGGGTTTTTGTCTTTGACTAGATATTAGTTAGCAGAACTCCGCATCAAAGTTTGAAGTATGTTACAAGTATGAATAAAGTAAGCTAATGCAGTCATCTCTGAAACTTTGGATACGGAGTTTTATACTTTGTATGGAGATGTGTACAGGGGGCTGTGGTAAGTGGGCTGCAGCTGCTCCATGTAATTATTGAAATGGTGACTTCAGTTCAAAGGCTTGAAAGTGGACCAAGAATGTCAAGGAGCTTCCACTGTTGTCTTCTACCTCCAGAAATGTCCTTTCAGGCTCCTGGTGCGAGGCTGATTGCTGATTCAGCGCTAATTTAAGCTCAGGAGGCTGCACAAAGGGGCCCAGCTCCTGCCCGGTGTAGGTTGGGAAGGGAGCGTGCACCAAAACTGGCCTTGGGCCGGACAGCCTTTCATGGCCAGCATCCCTCCCCCTGGCACAAGTGACCCCATTGGGATGCTGCTTGGGAACAGCTTGGAACTGTCAGAGACTTGCATTGTCCAGCAGCCTCCTAATTAGTCCAGTCCTGCTTTAATTACGGGACAGCACCAGTGCAAGGAGACCACTTGAACTGTTTGAAAGGTGCCTGTAACTGTGGCTTTGCCATCCTTTCTCTGTGTCAGTCGGCTGAGTCACCTGGAGAAACCCCTGTGCCCATGAGTGGGAGATGGAGATGAGCTTCCAGTGCTGTATTTAAATCTTTACAAATGCTCATCCATGGAGATAAAAAGGACAAAGATTTCATAAGAACCTAATTCCCATTTCTAAATGCTGTTTAATCCCTTTGGTTCCTTCAGCTTTCAGTTGACAAACCGAACTCTGTTGGGTTTTTGCAACCTGTTAATTGTCCTCTAGTCCTGCCTAGAGGACTTGAAAGATGCTACACTGGAATAAATAATGCATTATTTTAAGACATGTCTTATTTAGAAAGAGTAAAACCTAGATGAAATCTCAATGATACTCTAAAAAGTACAGGCACTTCCATTTTGTTTGCTTAATCTGCTAAACGGAGAAATGAGTAAGAAGATCCACTGACAGGCAGATTTTTAATTGATCTTTATTTCATCTCAGTGGACTCAGGAATAGTTTAGGCCCACTTTGTTATTCCGCTCTTCTCTAATGCCCTCTATTTTCTGAATGTCTTTGAAGCTTGTCCTTCCCACCAAATGCAGTGCGTTGTGTTCCTTCTATTTTGTTGCATAAAAAGTACTCCTTTTTGTGGCACAATTATGCTTCTATTCAAACATATGTAGGACAACAAATTATGCCAAGCCATTAGGAAGCCCTTTTCAGGAAGAAAAGGAAAAAAACCCAATCAGTAGAAAACTCTGGGCTCCAGCAGGCAAAGCCTTGGGAGATTTTGCTGCAGGGGTTTGTCATGATTGTCACTGTCACCTTGACAGCAGCATGAGCTGGAGCCGCCTGAGCTGCATGGGTCTGCTTCAGGCTGGGACATTACTTGAGGCTGCTGAGGAAAACTGCCTCGCGTCAAGATGCAGAGTTAGGAGCTAGAGCAGCTTTCTGCTTCCCTGATCCTGATTTGTGCGTGCATCATCCTGCCACAGAGACAGTAATGGGCAGGTCTGCTCTGTGCTGCTGGCTTGGCCCTGGAGCTCTCCAGCTGCTGCTGCAGGCACACGAGCAGCTCCGTGTTCAAATGCACTCACGATACAGCTTTCTAGAGCAGCATCCCAGCGTATAAAGGAACGGAAGAACTGATTCTTTTCCAACCTTAGTTGTAAGGTTTTAATGTTGGCGAGATCGCAACCTTGTGTATTACACTTAAGAATGTTAATAACATGATTATTTTGTTTTAAAATGAAGGTTGAAGCCTTGAGGCTGCTCTCTGCCTTTGTCTGTAGCAGTAGAATAGGTGAATGTCACCACACAACCTCAGAGGAAAAAGGGCAGGTTCTGTGAAGGATTTAGGTACCCTGCTGGGAGACTCTTCCTGGACACGGTGGGGGAACTGCAGGAGGAGGTTGGTTGTCCATTTGCTCAGTACATTAAGTAGGCTCTAGGGACACACAAAGATGTGGAACGTGGATTAAGCATCCTCCTTCCTAAGTAGGGTCCTGTGGAAAACTGGTGGTTGGATTTTTTTAATGTACTGAAATGAAGTGTAAGGGAGCTCATATCTGCATCTGCCATTTGCAGACCAATCATCTTTAGTGGCTTTATTTGCTTGTTTTTAACCCTAACTCATAGAGCCAGATGGTCACCCATACAAAATTGTTTGTGCTCGAAGAGGGAGGATGAAATTGAAATATTTTGCTAGTGGCTTCAGCAAGTTCAGTTCTAGGTTTGTGCAGAGAAATGCTTAAGGGAAGCTGCAGCTCTTGCCCTGAGATTAGACCCCATCACTGTTCCTTTCTGTTTGATGCAGTTCGCAGCTGGTTTCCCTTGCATTTCATACTTTTATATCCCGGTAGAGCTCCCTGAAATCTGCATACTGCCTGCATTTTATAATATTGAAAATAAGGGATAAATTCCTTCTATTCTTGCCATGATGATCCCAGCTTACAGGAGGTCTGGCCCAGTAATTGTGAGTATGTATTTGACGTTGGTTCTCTAGGAGTGGTTTGTGTGGTCGTAGGTTTTGTCATTTTAAGCACAGCAGCACATAAATCTCAGGAGGTGATAGGTGTAGAGGGAGCATTTGGACTTGTCAAATTCTCATGTTCAAATCAAATACATAGAAAATTTCCAAAAATATGTTGCGTTGTCAAAAGAAAAGCACTCTTTCAGTTGTTTCACATCTCTCAGTCACTGCCTTTACTGGTTTAGAACAAATACTAAAAATAGTAAAAAAAAAAAAAAAAAAGGCTAAAACCCCCACTTTTTTAATGAGTGTTTGGTTCAATTGCTGCTAAAATGTTGCATCTCACATGGAAAAATTTCTGTCCAAAGGGCTCATTTGTGAACACTTACAGGGAGCTGGGTGTGCTGGGTACTTAGTGATAATACTTCCAGCTCTGTAATCTCAGTCTCAAATTCTCAAATTTCAGGGCTCTGTGCTGAAATATTTAACCCTTTGCTGAGAAAAGGGCCCAGTCCCAAGGGAGTAATTAACACGGTGGCACCTTGCTCCTGCAGCAGCAGCATGTTCCTTTCTCCCTGCTATCGAACTGCTGGAGTTTTAAACGCAACCTCATTGTCAGCAGTGCAGAGCCAAGGGTTCGCACTGAGCTTTGCGTGGCTATCGGTATCCAAGGAGGTGTTTTTATGGGAACTCAACCAGAGGTCTGTTCTTGACATATTAAAAACTGATGGAAAAGGAAGAAATCACTTCTTGTAAAGGTCACAGTTTTCTCTGTATTTGATATTTTAGTCAACATCTAAACTCTTGAATATTTCCAGGAGTATTACTGATCTCAGTTGTGTATTAGCATAAATTTAATAGAAGAAAGTTTTGGCCCCTAAAGATGGGAAAGAAAATTTGAAAATGTGAGTCCTGCATGTTTAGAAATGGAAGTTTACTGAGGTCCATGATTTTTCTTGATGTAACCTGGGGGCTGCTTCTCATGCTTCCAGTTGCAAGAATACTGCTACAAGTATTCCTCAGGGCCTTTGTTTGCTCTTACCCCAGTCCCAGTCACCTACTCAAAGAGAAGCGCTGCAAGCACTGAAGTGTTAACACTGAGGGCTTGGGGGCTCTCTTCTGCCCCTTTGGAAATCATCAGACAACAGGCACTGAACTTCATCCATGTTCCTTCCAGCCTAAGATGGTGTGAGAGCTAAAAGGGGTGGCAGAGCAGAAAAAGCTCCTTGCTAGGTGGGTGTCAGTGCCAGCTGCAGGCTCCGTGCCTGGGGACCAACTTCCCAAGTCAGGCTGTCCTCCTCCATTACACCAGAGAAAGTTGGTGTGCACATTATTTGCTCCTTACTTACTCAGTGTGTAGTTGCTCGGGGTTGTAAAGCAGATGGCTGGAACTGAACAACTCACTTGAGACTGCCTAGCTTTTGTTTTGCAGCTGAAATTTCCTGCACTGTCCCTGTTTTTTAGGGTTTGGGTGTTTGTTTTGGTGGGGCTTTTTTGGTTGGTTGGGGTTTTTTTAACAGATATATTATTTGTATTGCTATTCTATCATGGGTATAACATGCAGTCTCAAAACTCACAGCAGGCATGTCATCAGAAGCTCTTTCCTGGGCCACATCACCTTCAAGAAAATGGCAAGAAGATCCATTAAGTTCCAGCACCAAAGAGCCTGAAATAATTCGATTAGGATGCATCTCCTATGAGGAAGACAGCAGAGACTGTGAGATGCTCCTGTGTGGCTGTGGACTGGGCGGTCAGGGGGCCGCATTTCTGCAGGCTGCTGGTCCAAGTGACATGCAAAAGCAGGGTGAGCCGGGGCCAGCCCTGAGGGCACAGGAGGGCACAGCCTGTCAGAAGCCATTCTGTGCCGTTTTCAGTCTCTCCCTTTGGTCGCGGCCCTCATCTTTCCCGGAGGATTAATGCTGTAAGGACCTGTTGTCCTGCAATTTTCCTGCCTCCAGCAGCATGTGAGCTCCCATGCAGTGGTGGGGGCGGCTAATGGGGTCTTCAGTTCTGCCAGGTGAGGGTACAACAAGGCCATTTGTTACCTCTGCTGATGGCACTGGGGGAACTAACAGCAATGTGAGTCTTTTTGTTATGTGGAAGAAAGGTAGGGTGCAGAAAAGAACAACAAAAATACTGAGTCTGGATTTTTTATTTAAGATAGAGTGGCATCTCATTGAAGTAAATCATCAGTGCTCCTTCCCAGGGAGAAAATACAGGAGAATAAAGGTCTCTTCAAGGGAGAAAGCCTGGGTGAACCAAGGAGTCAAATCAGCAGCTTCCTGCCAGGCTAAGATGCCTGTATCACCCTAGGCCCTGGCATTGCCTGCAGCTCTCTCCAGCAGGACATGTTCCCCACCCTCCCAGTCATTCCCAGGCACTGTCTTTGCAGAGCTGCTTTTTCTCAGAAGCACGGCAGACATTATGCCCATTCTTCCCAGGGCAGCTCTAGAGACTCAGGATTATTTCCCATGTTTGCAGCCCAAAACCTGCTCTTTCTGGCTGAGCTTCCCTTGCTTTGCTAGTGATGGGTCCACCACCCCATGACGCAGAAATGGGGCATCCTCAGGAATGGTCGGTCTTATTTTGCCTCTGTATTGGCCTTCCCCAAGGACCAGGGAGAAGCTGCTTCTCAGTCCTTGTGAAAGCTCCACCCTGAGGCACGTTGTGCAGACATCTTACAGCTGGTGCAATGCTGGACCCCTGCTCCAGCCCTTTACTGACCCAAACCTCATGTCTGTGAAAATAGTGCCTGTCTTGAAGGGTGGACTTTCAGCGTTGGTCTTCGTTTACACCATTATTAAACAAGAGGACTACTGTTAAGTGCTGTCAAAAGCCAGAAAGTCATGAGGTGTAAGTGTGTGTCTTTAAGAGCAGAACAGACTTTCCCCTGATTCCTCAGGAAAGGAGGGCCCCAACTCTCCTCTCAGCTGGAATTGTTCGTCCCCAGGAAACCCCCAGTTTGGTCTTTCCAAAGTCCCTTCCCACCATTATCAAAGCTCACATGGGCCCATGTGACTTTATTCTCTCTCTGCAGCAACCAGTGGCTTTGTAACCCCACCACTGTTTGGTTAAAAAGCAAATATTTCTTGTATGCCCAAGGCAAAGCGTTGCTGCAGAGCCACCGATCGCCAAGCAGGGTTTTTTTGTGCAAGTGGTTGTGGCCTGTTGGAAAAAAACCTGCATTGCCACATGCAAATGTGTTTAGCCAGCACAGGCCAAAAAAAACCTAATAAAAATCTGAGGTGTAAGGGAGAATTTAAGAACAGTTTGTCAGCTCTAGGAGCTCCAGGGAGATTGTTTCTTGCAGCAATTAGCAGACAAGACATAGATGGTGCTGGTCTGGTTTAAAGCATTAGAGCTTTGGAGGGGAGAAGTGTCCAGGTTGGGCTGGAGCAGAGATTTGTGCTTCTGGTCAGACCACAGAGAGGCACGTGGGGTACAGGCAGAGGGGGACGTGCTTGTCAGGTCTGGGTCATAGCAGTTGGTTAAATTATCTTTTTTTTTCCCCTTTTGGCAGGAATTTTATGCAAGTCACACTGTGTGAAGTATGAGATGGGGGGGATGATGCACTCCTGGCCAGGGATGCATCTCTGAGTTCCTAATCTAAATCTCACCCTTCACCTGGCATTTTTAACAATATCCAGATGGCAGGCTCAGGGCTTCGACTCAAGCAAATGCATCATGAAAAAATCAAGTGTGGGAAAGCTTAGATGAAGGCCAGTTAACTAACCCTTTGAAAGCTCTGATGTATTGAACAGTAGTTCGTCATTTGTCTTAATCATTATTGCATGACTGGTCTTTAATACCATTTGGCACCAGTTTTGATTTTTTTAAGAGATGGCATCACACATGGTTTTGCTCCTTGTTTTTTCTTGGTGAGTTACCTGTGGAGAATCTTTATAGGTGATATTTCAGGGTTTCTTTAAGAGGAAGATACTACTTTACAGCTGTTAGGTATATTAAGCAAAAATTAAGACATTTCACTGCATTAGACAGCCTGTCTCCTAACAAAAAAGGGGGATTGGAATCTGTTTTTCCATGTTGTATTTGAAAAGAAAGCTCTTCTTAGCCTTTAAAAAAATTCTTATTGACCTTTCTTCCCCCAGGCATTTTCCAGGCTGCTGCCCTAACACTCTCCTCCCGGTGTTACATCCGGTCACAGATCCCTCTCATGCACCCTGTGCCTGCCTGTTCCCTCTTTAAATACTTTTGGCACCCATCCATGCCCTCACCCTGCAGCCCTGGGATCTCATGGCTCCCCTCTGTTCTCAGGCCCTTCAGCAATACTGAAACCCATCAGGGAAGCTCCACCAGAAACTGCAGGACAAATGGCACATAGGTCCATCTGAAAATAAAGCCACGGTGCCAGCAGCAGAAATCAGCTACTGTGCAAGTAGAAACTGTTTTGTGTCATGGACTGGCTGAAAAATGGAAGTTGTGAAGAGAGCAGGGAAAAGGTGAGTCATCCTTCCTGTGCTGGTGAAGAGGAAAATATGAATCTTCCTTCCTGCACCAGTTTTAATGTTGGTTGTTTGGGGTTTTTTTCCCAGTTTGCTGCTTTCCCGCTCTCTGGAGGTGGATGGAAAACTTCTTGACAAGAATTAAAAAATAAATCTGTGCTGGGTTCATACTCAGGAAGCTGCTTTAAAAACCAGTCCCTCAGAAACATTAGGAAATCGGTGAGGAATAAGCTATGCCTTAGTGCGAAAGAGGAATGAAGTATCTCCGTGTCCTTGAAAAAAGCAGCAAGACATGGTGGTAACTCCTACTGCAGTGATCCCTGCAAAACAGACATGGGGTGGGAGGCCCAAGGGCTGGAATTGCTAATGGACCTGAGCAGGGAGGCTGCTGTGACAGCTCCAACCAAGGGTAGATCCTTACCTGTACAGCTCATCTCAGTGGAGGGGTGGCTGGGAAGATTAATACACAATTATGGATTTTGGTTATGTCACTGTAAAGGTTAATACACACCAGAGTGCATCCAGAAAAGCTTCTTAAAAAGGATCTTGAGCAACCAGAGTGGGCTCTGGGACAAATAACCTGAAGGATACTTCAAATTTGTGAAGAGCCTGAAAAAAAGTCCTAAGGATTTTTCTTTTACCTACTACTCAGAGAGAAGCTGTGTTATTTTTAGAAATCAGTGCAGAGACTGTGACATCTATCACATGCCCAGGAAGATGGAAATTAAGTTTGAAGGTGCTCTCCCAGCTGAAATCCACAAGGAGAGATGTTTTAGGGATTAATATCACTCCATGTGGCAGAGGTTCTTCTGCAGAATTGCCAGGAAAGAGGTAAAAATCTTCCCTCCCTAGAGCTGGCTGCTTCCTGCAGACTGCCATGCTGCTCCCTTTGAACCAGGCAGGAGTTTTGACACCAAAACATTTAAGTGCTGTTGGGTGAGTGTCCTACAAGCCTTTGATTAGAGCAGTGCAGTGGTCATTAGACTGATTTGTTTTAGCAGCTGTCCAACACAGGAGAAAAGAGAAATCATTAGAAGTAAACTCTGTGTTGCTATTTCAAATATTATGACCCATCATTGTTTTGACAGTCCCTGAACAATGGCATAAATGGGCTGAGTAATGTGACCAAGCGTCCAGAAAAGCCTTATTCCAGAAAACAAGGATGGTAAATCACATGATGCCCCATGAGATGGGGTGTTTTGCCAAATTACTGCTTCACGGGAAGTGAGAACAATTTCAGTAACTGGAATGTTGCTTCATCAGTTTCAGACATTCAGGATTCCCATTGCCTCTTCTTCCCCACCTCCTGCCTTGCTGTTTTAATTTTTAATTGGTGATGTCTACCAAAAGTTGGTAGTTACCTGTATTTGCTGCCAGAGGAGCCTATTTTTCATCTTTTTGAAGAGCTTAAAACACACTCAGAGGAAAATGGGTAGGTTTCAGTGCCTCTTTTAACTACCAGCTGACAATCCTGTGGAGCGAAATGCAGGCATCAAGAGACACTTAGGAGTAAGATATCACCAGAACAGCCTTTCAGTCTGTGTTGAGTTTACCCTAATGCACAATTCTCTGTTTTGTGCTGTGTGAGACACAAGACCAAAACAACAGCAAACTCAACAAGGACAAGTTTTTTTGGCCTGGCAACGCAGCACGGAGCCTTTTGTGTTGTGCCTCTAGAACTCGTGTCCAAAATGGCCAACAGGTGTGTTGGAGCCTTGCATGCTAGAGGCAAAAAATGACCACCTACAACAAGCTGGAGGTGGATCAATCAGCTTGTGTCACCCGCAAAGATCTGAAGACATGATTTCGTCCTCCTTACCACGCACACAGGTTTTTGTCACGTAATTAATTACATGATTCAGCGCTGTTTAAATACGCTCATAACCGTGATTGCTTAGGCCACATTGACGCTGCAGCACTGTTTTATAGCACGTAGTAGTTCTACATTAGTGCAGCTAAAACAGTTGGGAAGGATTCTTTTATTGAGACCTTCCTATAAATGTCTGATTCTGTTTCTTTGTGACTGTTTGAGTCCTCTGTTCCAGTTGCTGCCTTCTATGAAGTGTGGCTAATAACAGCACCAGTAACAGCTGGACAATTAATTCCTTAACAACTGTAAAATGCTCTGGGTATGAACAGAAGAGGATTTTGCCATGTATTTTTCCTTGGTGTTTCTAGGCTGAGTATGCTGTTCCTTGAAAGCGGCTGATTTCTGAATAGAAACAGAAATGGAAAACAGAAATAAACATTTTGTAACCTATCTCTCCCTTTCCCTCATTCATTTCATAATGAAGCGGAGACTACTATGAAATAATTTAATTTTAACTCTGGATAACAGAATCTTGGATACAGGGAGCCCTCAGGCACACATTTTATAGATCTTTCCAATGGTAGGCTGAGCAGGATTGGACAAAGACCATCACTGCCACATGGGACCTGGTCCTGCCAAGAGCTGCCAGGGGTGTTTTCGTTTGCCCTGGACACAGCTGAGTGTGGAGATACCTTTGGTCACCAACCTGCCTGTGCCCATAGGTTGCCCATAGTTACCAAATTATGCATGTGGAGTGGTCTCAAGCACTTTCAGAAGTCTGAGAGACAGGGTTTTGTCTTGGCTATTCAGGCCCACCATGAGGATATTTAGAGGTTGACTGGCCATGGAGATGTATTTCCAAGCATCCTAAAGTCAGGTCTGATTTCTTTATATTTAAACACAATCCAAGGAAAATGAGGAACCATTTTCATGAAATAATTATTTGATAAAAATTATGAATGGAGAAAGAAAGAACCATTACAAGAAACACATAAATAAATGTACACACATCCTCAAACTGCATTATACCATCAAATCCCAGCTTGCTTCCATGGCTTGAAGATTATTATACCTGTAGATGCCAAACTAAAACCAATTAGCTGCTTGGCCATTCGAAGCCCCAAGCTTATGCTGCTCCCATTCAGCCATTCCTTTTAGCACCTTCCTGCTTTTTCAGAGAATGAACATGTGATTCGTGCTGAGAAATAAGCAGCATGGGACACATCCAAGCTCCCCCTGTGTGGGGATCACCCCATCTGGATAGATGCATCTGAGCTGGGAGCTGCAGAATGAGGAAAACTTGTCTCTTGCACACATCTCTGTTATAATTCATAAGGGTTAAAAAGCATCCTTGCTGAACCTCTGGACACACAAGTATGGTGGATGAGTGGAACATGGTGACAGTGGGAAAAACTGCAGCCAGTGATGAGAGTCCAAGAGATGTGGCCAAAACTGCTCCATGATGAGAGTTTTGCTCAGAGGTCCTCCTGGTGGGTTTTGGTGCTCAGGAGCTGGGTGTTTCACAGTGTGTGCCAACTGCAGCTCTGCTCCTTGTAGGGGGTGCCTGGAGGCTGGAATCCTCTGTGACAAACCCGCTGGTAGCGATGAGTGGGAAGGGTCCATGTGAGGTTCAGGTTTGCCCTGGAGCTTCCCTCCTCTCTGCCAGCGCCGTGATGGGCTGCTCCTTGGACAGGGAGCTCTGCTCTGAGCCCCGCAGCAGCATTCCCAGGATGGCCAGGACTTCTTGCAGGCCCTGGCCAGTGTGGGCACTGCACCCCCGGAGCATCCAGCGGTGCCTTGCCAGCCCCCCCAGCCGCAGCATCTCCCCCAGCTCAGCAGGAGCCAGTGCTCCTGGCACGTCCTGCTTGTTGGCCAGGAGGAGCACAGGGACACGAGCCATGCCGGGGTGGCTCAGGGCCTCTTCCAGCGCTGCCATTGCGTCGGCCAGCCGGGCCATGTCTGTGCTGTCAAGCACGAAGATGAGGGTGTTGATGTCCTCCAGGTAGTTAGGCCAGCTGGCTCGCAGGCTGTCTTGTCCGCCAACATCCCAGAGGGTGAAGGATATGCCACAGGGTGTTTGCAGAGACTCCACATTGAATCCCACTGTTGGGCAGGTCTCCACAGCCTGGGCACTCTTCAGTTTGTACAGAAGGGTGGATTTGCCAGCAAAGTCAAGCCCCAGCATGACAACTCGAGCATCTCTTTTCCGCCAGCCTTTGGAGATCAGCTTCCCCATCAAGATACTGCCGCAGCTGTCGGGGGGGGAAGAAAATGCAGCCAAAAAAAAATAGCAAGCAAGCGTATTTCCTCGATGATGTCAGTCATTAACAGAGTGCTCAGTCCTGCCTCTCCGAAAGAGCTCCTTAGGTTCGCTGAAGAAAGACACGGGCAGCCAGCTTTTGCTTCTCTCTGCAGCTCAGATGAGGTGAGAGCGATTATTTATGAGATGTGGAGCAGAGCCAGGGAGTGATGCTCAAAACAGCAGTTTCTATACCCCAGCTCCGCTGCTGCTCACTTCTTTTCATTCAGGACCTGAAGTGATTGGTGCAAAAGAGAGCTAACGTTTTGCAGGAAGAGGTGGGGAGACTGTGGAGCAAGTTTCCTCCTCACCACATACATAAATAAATGAGCTTTTGTTCATTGGCTTGTCTAGGAGAAGTCCACCCCCGGCAGGACAGGACAAGGAGGAACTTGGCTTTCAGACCAGGGTTACTCTGGGAATTTGCTGAATCACAGCTCAAGGGTGTGGATTTAAAGCCACTTGAGCAATAAGACAACAATTTTCCTGCCAGTCTTTCTTTAAAAAGTACAAAACAAATCACTGTATCATCAGCTTTTACTACCTTTTGTGCAAATGGTAACAACAGCAATTTTTAAAAATGCACACAAGCATGCTTTTTTAATGTGTCACCGAAACAATGAGTCAAAATGCCATTCCTGGGGCAAAAATCCATTAAATTCTTTACACCAAAGTATTTACAACATTTTAACTTTTGTAAGTGAAGCAAAGTCAGTCCTCTGGGGCTGAGGAGGTACAAAAATCCCCTAAAAGAACAGAAAACTGTTTAACAAGACAGCACCCCTTGAACTTTACATGCCAGAGGCAAAAATGTGCTGCTGCAACAGCTCCCAGACTCGCTTGTGCAAGAGCGGCTGATGACAGCCAGCAGAGTCCCAGAAAAGCCAGTATTTATTGACCTTCTTTATTGGTTGGGTTTTGCTCCTAAGAGGCTGCTCGGACGTGTGCAGACCTCACCTCACAGCAGTACAGCAGAGCTGCTCTCTAGCCACATTTATTTGAGAAGGAAATGGGATTCACCTCTGCTTCCCTGGGACCACGGGGGAACTTTTAATGCGTCTGTAGGAGATGCAGTTTCCTCAGCAATAATCTCCACGTGACGGCTCCATGTCATAAACATTGCTGGGGATGAAGTTCAGCACAGCAGGTGGAAGGGACTCTCTGGTCAGTTGGTGGTCACTGAGAGGCAGATTTCTTCCTCTGGGGGAAAGATACTTCAGTTTTCCGTCTTTTACAGAAAGGAAGCTGAATGAGAAACAAAAGGACATGAGGAGCCCAGCCCACTTAGGCTGCACAGGATTGCAAGGCGTCCTACAGACCACGTTTTGCAAGACACCTCTGTGATAAATGTCCCTCCCATAGTTAACCCACAGAGCTGGCTGGCACCAACAGCCTCCACAAGATTTATGCAGCTCATGGATGCGTAAGATGGGCTTTAACAACTGTGGAATACCAGGCTGGATCATCTGGTCCAAACAACTTTTCAAGGCAAAAGCATGGTCTAAAAGAAGCTCAGCACCCTCTCCAGCCAAATCTTAAATGTGTCCCCAAGTGCTGGGGAGCACACCACTTCCTTGGGGAGATTATTCCAACAGCTGATTGTTCTCATTGTGAAAAGTTATCCTCTTGTGCACAATTAGAATCTCCTCAGGAGTTAATTGCACCCATTACTGCTCATTTTTTCCATAGACTCCTTGTAAAAAGGGATTCTCTGTCTTCTTTGTAGCCACCCTTTAAATATTGGAACACAGTGATAAAGACTTTCATAAACCTTCTTTTGTCAAGATTCAACAATAAAATTGTGCAACATATGTTCACATGTGATCTTTTCTAAAACCAGTCTGTAACAGCAAAATTGGCAGAAAGCTCTCTAGATGCAGATAAAAAAAGGGAACTGCAATGTGCAGTGGATTCTGGCCCTTCAGGGCACTGTTTGCACCCCCTGAAGTGTGTGTTGCTGCCCGAGGGTTATCCTTTTGTCCATGTTCTCCACTTTTTAAAATAAATCCTTGTTCTGTTTGTTCACCATTTGGGAATAACCTTCCTTCCCATATTTCATTGTCCTTTAAGACCAGAATAGTTGGTATTTTTAGACATAACAGTGGGTCAAGTGAATTGTGTCTTGATCTTTTCATGTTTCTCCTGCCTTTGCTGCTGCTCATCTTCTCTGAGACTTGGCAGGTAGCTGTGACACACATCTGTTTCATCTGACCAGACATTCATAGTACCGTCATTTCTCTCAAGTAAATTAAAATATAGGTACAGGGAGCAAGAGTGGAGATTCTACCATTCAGTGAATAATTGAGTATTTGAAATATGATGTGATAGAGTCTTTGATTGCATCACTCCCTCACAAGCTACAGTAGAAGGCTTCTTCTGAAAAAAAAAAAAAAAAGAAAGGGAAAGGGAAAGGGAATGGGAAAGGAAAAGGGAAAAGGAAAAGGAAAAGGAAAAGGAAAAGGAAAAGGAAAAGGAAAAGGAAAAGGAAAAGGAAAAGGAAAAGGAAAAGGAAAAGGAAAAGGAAAAGGAAAAGGAAAAGGAAAAGGAAAAGGAAAATAAAGCCAGAATAAAGGATGCAACTAAGCACAGTTTTACTTATGATTCCCTTCAGGTTTTCTATGGCACAGAATACAGTAATTCATGGGCAAATAGAGGAAACGCTATGTTCTTTTTCTTTTATTACATGCTTATACCCTATGTATTGAACCGCATCTTATTTTCTTTCTTCCTGACAATTTTTCCAAACACAGGGTGCAAACTATGCCTACAGAGCCTGTTCCACCCACAGCTGTATTACAAAAGCATAGTAGTCTCAATAAATAATACATAGGAGCAATTACAAGTCTGTTTAAGATAGAATGAAAGAAAAGAAAGTAAAAGCAGGCAAGATGAGCTCTGAGTGCATCTATTACTGGAACAGAAAGGCCAGGTACTAAATAATTCAGACATTGTGTTCAGAAACAAGGACAGCCCCTATTCAAGCTGTGTCTTCTGTGGACAGAATAAATGTTTTTGTCTGGTGTTTCATCTTCCTGAATTCTCAGAAGCAATGCGAATTCCATTTATAGTTTCACAGAATTTCAATCAATTTTTTTGTTTGCTGTTTTTTAGGTATGCATTTCTCTGCTTCCTAGATATTCATCCCAAAAAGCAATAATCAGTACTAGTAACACAGGAGAGAATCCCCCCCCCTTCCCATGCCGCAAATATTCCAATAACGGCGATTTTGTCCTGATCACTCTATTCACCGTCATTTGATCCAACCTGTGCCACCTCTTTGGAAGGCAGCTCCAGGGAGACAACCCTTCGCAGAGCCAGGAATAACAGGAGTAGTTCTGGTCCTTACTGTGAGTGTTCATCGAAATGGCATCTACTTGGAACAACAAGCAGATCTCAGTCCAGCGAAGGCAGAGTGTGCCTCCCCATCCAGATGTGCTTGTGTCTCTGAGAAAGGCCACCAAACCCATCGTGCACCCAGCCCTTCCCGTGTTTCCTGCAGGATCTCCTCACTATATCAGACGTGGAAGGACTACGCATGGAGGGGATGTTCTGACCAGCAGCTGGTGAGAAAGCCCTCTGGGAGCTGAAGGAGGTCCTGGACACAGGCAGATGTCTTGACCTGGAGAGCCCACATGTCTGCTGCTGGCAGTCACCTTGAAGGGGACTTCTCTGCATTTGGCCTGGGAGAATTCCTTGTGGACCTGCCAGGATAACTGGATTTGACCTAGCCAGGGCCCCAGGATAACACACAACAAAGCCGAATGCGATGATTCAGGCTTAGAGAAGTTTGGCCTTTCTCTTTTCTGCATCCTGCTCCATTCCTCGTTCTGCCCCTGATTTCTGGCGTGCCCGCAGGAAACTCGCTCCTGCTAACAGACTCATGCCAGTTCACTTGGCATGTGCCCAGGAAACTGCCTGTTCCATCAGGGTCAGTGGGTAGCTGTGAGAGCTGGCAGTTAAAGGCAAGCTGCTTCCTCCTGAGACGAATTCCCAGAGGCTTGAAACATGGCTTAGCAAAGTCTGAAAGTTACACAAGACAGCCACAGGCTAGGACATGCCCTAGAAAAGCCTGCCTGCAGTGATGTCTCTTGACAAGATATGATTGATTAAAGTTGTACCAACACCCTAAAGTTCAGCATGACCAGACCCACACAACAAAAGACAGAGCAGATGTTAAGCACTTGTCCTTCAGGTGCCCATCAAGCACTCTGAGAGGTGTTGGTACCTCCAGGGCATTCCTGGTGGGGCTGGAAATGGAACGTTGTTCTCATGGTCCAGCTCATCCTGTGGTCCTTGTTTCCCCCTCACTTCCTGGGACAAACATTTGGTGAAGGAAAATGTTTTTTGGCAGCATAACTGGCAGCAGATAGGCTATCAGCTTTGTGCTTTCCAAAGTTAACTCTTCCCAGTAGGGAACGATTCTAGCTGGAAAGCACAAGAAACTCACCTGCTACACCCTTGCTGATGCCGTGTCACAGTTCTCAAGGGAGGAAGCTTGGTCCTCGTCTCTTCTCAGTCCCCACCTGTCTGGGCTACGGCAGCCACTAGGACAGAAACACGCCCACGGGTGTGAGATCCTGCTCAACACAGATGCCTGATGGCCAGGGCTGGGGGTGCCCCTGCATGTGCCCTGAGCCTGCCTGCTCCCTGGCTGGGGACAGTGGGACAGGTCCTGACCACCAGACTCTGCCATAACTCCCCACATGGCACCCTGACAACAAGGTGAATGTGGAGAAATATGGCACAGAGCAAAGAGTTTTTCCCCTCATGTTCTCATCACTTCAACATCAGGATGATATGGAAAGGAAAATTATTTGCCTTGCTTTGATTTCTGTTTGAATTATTATGTCTTTTGTATATGACTGTAGAATATTTTCCATATTGTTACTCTAGTCTCTGAATTTCTAATTTTCAAAGCTGTTTAGAATTTTATCAGGATGCAGGTCCTCTCTCTAGACTTACTTATTCAAGTGCTACCCAAATTGTTTTAGTTTTGCCCACATAAATTGGCAGCGCTCTGTATTCTGTCTATGTCACTGAAACTCTTATTCCAGGTCCTTCTTATGTCTTAATTTCGCAGATTTCTTCCTTCTTGACCCCTAACATTTTGGTTTTGTCTCCTCAGGACAACTTAAAACTAAGCTTCTTTGGCATCCTTACCTATCCTGACACCATCACTCCCTTTCCTGATACTATTCATTAACTCTTCTTCTTACAGCTGGTCTCTATCCCAGTTTAGGTCATACATTCATCTATGCCACATACTGCACGCATGCCATTTTCACTTTAGAAGCTAACTAAAATGCAGCTCTGACTATCGTGAAAGGCCTTAAGCTCAATTCTTCATCATCATTATTATTAATGTTTCTAGTTCAAGAGAAAAAAAAAGAGCAAAAAATGTGTACACTTACAAAAATATCAGTGTTATGTGTGCCAGAAAAAGGCTCCTGTATCCTAGTATTTGCTCCTCCATCTGTTGAATGTAAAAGCCATGAAGCAAGGACTGCCTTTTTTGGGGCTTTTTAAAGTATTCCTTTGGTTTCTATCAAAAGGAAGCCCTACAGAGACTAACGAACGATGCTTAACCCTACTTGCTACCTGCACTAAATATAATATAGGTAATATCTTACCTGTTACTTCCATGGGAAGTAAAAATTATACCTTGGAGGTATGCTAATGAAATTCATCTCTCCAGATTAGTCTGGAAGAAATCCTGCTTTGCAATACACAAATCCAGTTCCCTTTAAGGCGGCCTTCCCTCCTTCCAGTTCCAGAAGAAGAAAATGAGATTAAAACAACAGTGAAAGCATGGACCTAAAAATGTACTTTGTAGAACTTGACAGGCTCCAGAGAAACAGCAGAGTCTCACTCTCAGTGCTCCACAGATTCAGGAGGTTTGCATGCAAAGTTTTGTTTTATAATTTGTTTTTAATATTTGTCTTAGCTTGCCTGTTTAGGACATTTTATACCAATAAACAAAATTTACTGAAAAGATACTGGAAATTATCAACAAGAATAAAAGCTACAAACAGTTCTTTACTACATTTCTGTCTGGTAAAATGGAAGAAAGCGACGAAAACCCATGACATTTCAGAAGTTGCATTTTATCTGTCTGGCCACAGAGTGTCAATGTTTTCCCACGCATTTCTCAATGGAGAGACTACCTTCAGCGGCATCAGCTCCTGCCAAACAGCAGATGTCAGAGCTCCTGCTCTGATTTAGGGGGAGGCCGTCGACACCCTTTTGCAGCTGGATCACTTTGAAAAAGGTTTTGCTGAACAGCTGTAGGTTTGTTTTGTGTGCCTCTTCTTTCACATCCACAGGAAGCTGATGGTGAGCACAGCAGAACAGAACTGGAGTGAGATGTCAGCTCCATGCACATCACATTTAGCTCCAGATTGTTTTCACATCAGATTTAGCTGGCATCATGTCCTAGGACTCCTCAGTTTGAGTGAAAACAGTTAACCTACCGATGGGAAAAAACAATGCTTAATGAGGAGAAAAACAAGAAACACTTTGAAGAATTTTCTTCCTTTAATACCCTTTAACAGGTCACTAACAGCTGCCATCACGACTCTTCACTGTTTGTGGTCACTTAGAGAGCTGCAGATACAGAACAAGCTTTTAAATCCACAACTGACAAGACCATAAATTCCCCTGAACTTGGGTTTATCTATGACTATGCACACCTTTGTGATCTCTGGGTTTGACAACGTATCATTAGGAATGAAATTACAGAACCAGGTTAGATTGGGGTTTAGGGTATAATTCCATGCCAAGCTATTCTCCAGTTTGAATTTCAAGCGCCCCCACTTTGGTCACTTGCTGAAAGCCCTTCACAGTCACTTGCTACTGCTATCAAGAGGTGTAAGGTGAGGCTGTCACGTAAGAGAGAGGGATCTGCACCTGAGCTGATCCCCCAAGGTCAGCAACACACATTCTCTGTGTGAGATTTTGGGCAACAATTCCTTTTGTTCTGCAAAACTTGTCTCTGAATAGCATTGCTTTGCCTGGTTGGCCTATTTAATGCTTTCATAACATTTCCAGTCGGTCATAACTTTTCCAAGACACATATCAGGTTCCATAACCCTTTTCCTCATAGAAAAATAAATGTTAGAAGAAGGTTGCTTTTTATTATTGCTGGCTTTTACAAAAAGCCACACTAAGAGAAAAAGAACTGAAACTATTTATTTGCAAGATAATAAAATTATTTCTGCTCCACACAGAGCAGTTTTGTAGCTGTTTTCGCTGCTTGTAAAGCTCAGAAACAATATAAACTACCTGCGACTACTGTTTAAGGACTTACTGCATGATAAAATTAGTGTGAAAACTAACTAGTGATAACTAACAAGAAGAAACATAAACTCATGTGAATAAAAAAAACCCCTGACTCGGAGCTTTTGTTCTGGTGCTTGTTAAAACAACTGGGTTTCTGCATATGGTAACTAAGCAGGGCTGTCCCGCAGAACTAAAATCACAGTTCTGTTTATGCAGCTCCACCTTTGCACCATTTCCTAGCAATGCTAGGAAAGGCAGCTGTTCTTGACAGACAACTCCTTTGCAAAGCCACAAACACAAGATGAAAACAAGTGTTGTGTATGTTCCCTTTCTGGCTGTTTTGGGCCTACCATGGAGGCGCTGATGACACTTTTCCATGTATCTTATTTAGCCCTTTTCTTTCTGTTGCTCCAGAATTCCCACAATGTATTCAGCAGTACTTTCCCGATGCCAGCAGCGCAGTAAGCAGCAACTTGGCAGGAAAATTCCCTTTTTACTCTGGACCTACCACTGTGCTCTCCTTGCCTCATATTCCAGAGGAGAATTTCTTCAGCATCGATTCCCTCTCAGAGCAACCCATCCACACTTGATCCCTGGGTTACTGAAAATGATTTTTAAAAAAAAATTTACAGTTTCTTCTTTGAATTTAGCTTTCTCTTAAATTGTCCACCCCCAAAAAGAGAGAGATACTTCCAGCAGGCTTAACCTCACTGCTTTATGTTTCAGACTCATCAGCTCCCCAGTCCCTGCAACCCCCTGCTGCCTTCTGACCCACTGTCAAGAAAAGAAGTAAATTTTGAGAAAGGAGGAAGCCATTTCCTGGTACCGACTTTGTGTTAACAAAAGACTTCTCTTGGGAAGGCTAGTTTCCAATCTTCACTTTCCTGGATCCTCCCACACTGTTCCACCACCTACTTGATCTACAGGTGTTAAACGGAACGGTAAAGGAATAAGACTGTGCCAATGCTAAGCTCTAGCAGGGGTTTATAGACTGCCTAAATACCCTTGAATGAAGAGAAGTCGCTGAGTGACTGTGTCAGAAGACCCTTACCCTGTCTCTGGGACCCCTCTGGAGCCAGGCCTTACTGGCACCAGCCTGCAGCAGATCCAGCGGGGATCCTGCCACAGCCGCGGCCAGGGCAGGGAGCGGGGCTGACGGCAGCCCCACCGCGCTGTGCCCTGGGCTCCGCGCCGGTGAGCATACGGGGGCAGACAGGTGCCATCAGCTCGGGAAGGACACTGAGGTGCTGGAGCGGGTCCAGAGAAGGGTTTGGAGCAAAGTCTTATGAAGAGCGTCTGAGGGAGTTTAGGGTTGAGAGGATTGTTAAGCCTGGAGAAAAGGAGGCTCAGGGGGGAACCTCATCGCTCTCTGCAGCTCCCTGAAAGGAGGGTGGAGCCAGCAGGGGCTCGGCCTCTTCTCCCAGGTAATTTAGTGGCAGGACAACAGGACAAAGCCTCAAGCAGTGCCAGTGAATTTTCTTCACAGAAAGTGTGACGGGGCATTGGAATGGGCTGCCCAGATAGGTGGTGGAGTCACCGTCCCTGGAGGTGCGTAAGGAAAGGCTGGACGTGGCACTCAGTGCCACGGTCTGGTGGACACGGTGGTGTTCGGCCGGAGGTCGGACTCTGGATGATGCCGGGGTGTTTTCCAGCCCCCCGTGCCCGCCATCGCGCGATGCGCCGCGGTGCCGCGGGAACGGCGGAGAAGCGGCACGAGTCACGCGCCCGCCCACCCGCGGCGCCCAATAGGGAGCGAGGAGCCGCCCACGTGACGGAGCGCGCGCGAACGGTCAAGAGGGAGGGGGGCTCCCCCGCTCTGCGTCTCTCTGGCGAGTCACGTGATGCGGCGCTGCTCTGCCCCCCCCGCTCCCCTCCCGCCG